>BHDV01038785.1:282660-294008 GCA_005406045.1 Adoxophyes honmai | reverse complement strand
GAAATCAGTTAATATGAGTAGTAAGCAGACCACGTGCTAAGCATCCCATGAAACAGCGAGATCTGAAAAACCAAGACACTTTTAGGAAGGTTTCATGATATTGTTTAATTCACGAAAGCAAAAGACAGAAAGGGAAATGCATACCGCATTAAGGTGTTATTCTATGCATGTTGTAGCCTGTTTTGACGACGCAGGACTATCGGTCGGGCTTTCGTGATGGCTGAAAGAAATAACCAGAACGAATTATTATCTCCTCGTCAAAGAAAACATATTCAAATTTAGAACGTGTAAGTACCACGCGGCTCACCTTACACTGGCTTTTGGAGCATCGCCTTGTCGAACTATTGTAGAAATACAATATCCTATGCACTGTCACCTCGCGCCATCGATAGCCTTTAACAATAGCTCGCCGCCATCAAATATTCGGTCAAGATGAACGAGGATTACACTATTTATTTTCAAGCTCGTGCTCGTCCAGTCGCCGCCATCACGAAAGTGACTCCTTTCTTTTCCTAATTCCAAACGTCAGAGCGCTGTCAAAGGTGCTTCGAATGCTGGCAAATCAGCCAACCGCGACTGTTCGAGGCACGAAAAAAAACGGTGTTACAAGGTCATCCCTCAATGTCCGAAATAGGTACGAAGCTCATAAAGATGGGAAATAGTTTAGACTTAGGTTAGGTTCTATGAAATATTAGTAAGTGCACTGAAAAAGTGGATTTAAGGATCTAAATTTCGTGGGAAAATATTAAAAAACATTTCCACGACGTGACTAAACATAAGACAAAAGATTGCAACAATGTAGTATTAACAAATACAAAGGTTTTGTTGAAAGTGTTACGTCTCTATTAGGATGCCTAGTAAAATATGTTTCAAGTAATTATTGTAGTTTTATTGTTTCCTGATCCCTTATACAAGCTAATAACAGCAAGTTATAGTGACATTCTGACATTGCATTTTTTGACAGAAGATGCTATTTTATAGTTTATAATAGTAGATATTTTAGAAAATTCTCCACTCGCTTCTTGTACCGACAGGTTATGGCAAATTGTGCGACCCCCACGAGCTCTCAGACGATAAACATAAAGTTCTTAATCGCTTAACTCCGCGCCACAAGTGACTGGCATCTAGGCAGAAGCCGTATATACCTGTTACAATGTTACTGTTGACATCCACTGCCAATGTCAAACGACAATTACGCAATATGTGCCTGTCTATGTCTAGTCTCAGGTCAATGCTGTTGACCTAAAAGTATACCTACTTCACGACTCACTGTGATCTTCGTAAATTGTACACTTAGGAAATAAATTTGACATGACAATTGAAAAAAGCAATAACAATTTCACAAAAGAAACTCACATAATACTCGTAGTTAAGAGTCAGTTGTTACAAACCACAAAATACCAGCTAAAATGACGAAGCAAAATAACAATGAAAAAATTAATAGAGGCTAGAAAAAATACGAACGCGAATAAATGTGACTTAACAAAGACATTCACATAAACATAATATCAAAGAAAACACTAACGCACAATCAATAACACTAAGACCAATCTTGGTAATAGATTCGTCTATTTTTGTTGCGAAAAATTGTTCCTGACCCCAATATGGAGGAGCCGGCATTATTCTATAGGTACCGGCGGTTGTGGGTCAATTGGACATCGATAGTAGAAATATACACAGTACAGAGTAAAATGATACAATGTAACATCAGGCACATTTACAAGGCAGCATTGGACAGATTCTGTGATTTACCTAACTAGAATTAGTTGCGATCTAATCTTTTTGAGGAAACATTAGTGAATACACAAAAATACATGTATTCACTTACTTATCGAATAAGGATAAGTAGGAAATGAAACGTAGCTTAGGTACCTACTGAAATAAAATTTGATACTTTTTGTTGTAAGAAGCTAAATGAAGACGGGACTCATATAAATAATCAAGGATTATATTATAAGCGCCGTAGATTAATAAACAGAGGCATACTTTTGCTTCAAGGGCTAACTCTTTTTCATTTAACATTTTCTCTCATTTTTTGTCATTCAGATAAACATACTCGCGATCGCAGACTAAACAAAAGCAATCAAAAATTACGACGGACATATGATTGATAGATTTCATATTATCATATTCTTATTTAAAAGTACCAACAGTTATATTTATACTCAGAAAAAACACCGCCATCCTAAAATCTAGTTTTATCAAAGTAGGTCATTAGAAACCAATAACGACTGTTTAACCAACAACACTGTTGTTTCAAAGAGTGACAAAATATGTGTAAACCAAATGTGTAAAACTATGCTCACAAGACTAACCGCAATATGGGTATTATACATAGTAATACATACGAAGCAAACTGTAGGTTATCAGTAACGTAATAATAATTATATTTCACTACCATCCAAATTATGTATATGGTAAAAAGGAGTCCGAAGGCCATTGTCAACTAAAATCTATCAAGAGATAGACATACGTTTTATATTCGAATATATTTCATCATTATGTAGAACAATTTGATTACAAGTTGATACTCGAATTTAGATACAATCATCAACAAAACATACATACATAGAAAAAGTGCCACAAATATGCACACATGCTCTCTTGCCTCAACATTAAGGTCGTCTGTCTCTACCACGTGTCTACGTTTATTGTTAGCTGTACCAAAAGAATACCGAAGCGAAACATAAAGTCCTTTACCTAAGGATAATTTATATAGCTTAAAGAAGAAATAACCTTTCAAATTAACTTAGGACGATGTCAAACAAACGACTTCATTAAACGAAACAAATTACAAGAAATTAAGTTAATAATTAACTGAATGGCTACTAAATTGTCGGCTAAATTCAAGACAAGTAAGTATGATATTAAAATACTAATAGGCATTTAAACTTGACGCGTTCAAGGATCCAGTACATAAATCGTTTGCTAAAAGGCTTTTTAATATATTCAAGACCACTTCAATTACATTTAAAGGCACTTAATTAAATTCCGCTAAGCCGTCTCGAATTCCATGAGCTAAATGTAAAAATAAAGTCATTGAGATATTAAAATACATTTCGATTAAGTCTCTTAGACGCAAGTACAATCTTCTTCTTGTTAAAGTGCCACTTCATTACTGAAGGTTGGGAGTCAGCTCTTTAAATCGGACCTTGTCCATAGCGAGTCTGAACACTTTCTCTAGTCAAAGAGAAATAATGACGAAGTTGAAGAACGGTCATTTTGTTTAAAAGTAAATGTTTTTGGATAAAATGTTGCCTTTGTATCAGGATCAATCTTTATAGATTCTTTTGGTGAAAGACTATTTTTATACAATCCAGTGTGTACAATGTGTACAATGGGTAATCCATTTAGAAGTTTGTATTTACTCGTTACAATTAATGTTCAAATTAAATATTAAATATTTCACAGGCTCGGACATCTTTGACATTCTTCCAAAAAATCACGAAATCAATTCTTATTCCTAATACTTTGTAAAAATCTAATTTTGTCTTCATTAACTTCTCATAGAAGCATAAAACAAACAAATCCACTTCTTCACTTTAGTACCGGGGCATTAATTTGCTAAAGAGATTAAGCGTGTACAAGCTTTAGATCATATAAATTTAATTAAACGAACTGCCTTACTTGGGGCATTGACATTGAAAAAAAATGTCCACGGGATGGACCTGTCATTAAGGATTACGCGTTTTTTAATCGGATGTTACAAAAAACAATTAAGAGCACTAACCAGCCAATTTAAAAAGACCTTCTAGACTAGTCGGCTCTTCTCACTCCAGCGACAAAAGAAGTGTCAAGGCATTCTGGCCTTCACCAATCAAGATTCACTTCAATAACATTTGCAATAACTCTTTACATGCCGTTATTATAATCCTCGCCTTGATGCTGATTGAAATAAAGAGTAATTGCTATTCGAGAATGATGAATCGCCTTCAGTATTGCTATACGCGAGTGGTGTTTATAGAAATAAGAAGCCAGAGAAACCAGTTTGGGTTACTAATTGCAATGTTTAACCAAACAAGGCACTGTGATTTACTGCTCTTAGGAATCACGTTTCAAAATAAACCGAGACCGGTAAATGCATCAGGATGGTAAAAACGTTTGACATACATACATACAACTGGCATGGACTACCAAATGGGTTAGCCAGTTTAACGATAATTTTAGAAGTAAAGTTAGATAAGAGATGTGACAGGTAACTAGCTTGTCGGTTAAAACAGTGCCTTTAGTTGCTTCTTACAACATCCATGAAGGAAATTGAGAGGTTTAACTTGGAACTCGATATCACAAAACAGAAAAAAATTGAAGTTAAAGTGTTTTGAATAAAACGCAATCTTCTTCTAGAACTTCTACAGAGTGGAGAGACTACAAAACTGTTACCTTGCCAAAGCATCGTGATAAAACAGCTAAATAAGCCAGTATTTTTTTTTAAACCTAGAAAAGCTATTAATGAAAAGCAATCAAAGTGTTGAAAAGTTACAATTATGAATCTTTTAGCGAAAGACGCAAGGTTGAAGCTCATTCCGCACTGACTACCTGAACAGCTAATTTATTTACCAAAGCCTTACTCGTGAACAAGATTGGAAAGCGATTATGCAAGGAAAAAGTTTTCCTTAAGTAACAAGTTTCTTTGCGAAACTTGATCTTCTACTGGGAGTTATTTATTTCTTAAAAAGTCACGTTGCTGTTGCTAACTTCAATTGTACTCGTTTTGATAAAGTATTTATGTCAAGATCTACCAGTTATAGCATTTTTAGTAAATGTATGGCTGATAAATTAGACTTGGTTATTATAAATCATATGGTAAATTCCATAGCTAGGATGGATTACATATTTAATAGTGGCTTTAATCGATATTTTTAAAGTCACAAATTCTTCTGATATCATACATACATACATACATATTCTCACGCCTGTATTCCCAAGAGGGGTAGGCAGAGCACATGAATTCAAAAATTCAGTGCCACGTTTAGCAACTTGAGGGTAACCAGATGGTCAAACGTGATATTGTGGTGACAGGTTGCTAGCCCATCGCCCACAATACACCAACCCTTTCCCAGAGTCGACTCTTACGACACCCACGGGAAGAAAGGGGGAGGTGCTATTCTAACCCGGCACCACACGGGAATACAATACAATACCTTAACCTATTTCCTTACGATAATCACAGCAGAAATGGAGAGGTGTTATTCTGATATTATTACTTAAAAAATATAAACGAAACGTTGAAACTTTGAAAACTATTCAATCTTAAAAACAAATCAATGCATTAAGAACCTTTAGTTTCAATACTTGTAGTGTAGTATTGTACACGTACTCCAAACAACCTGTTTAAGTTCAACTCTGTAGGAGGCGCGACGGATAAATGAAGTGGTTACAAAATAAAACCGAAACCGAAATTATAATTTCATTAACCACGAAGATAAAGAACAAGATGAAGTAAAAAATCAATTTGAACGCGAAGAAAAAACCAAACCGCACAATTCGAACCAAAATAGACTACGTAAACGAGCACCTCGATAAAAAAACAGAATAAAGCGAAAAAGAGATCATCAACCCAGACAAGTGTAGGATAAAATTAATACGCATCATTAGTCCATACGATCTGTGAGAATGGAATCCTGTACGAATAGGCAATAATAATACACATTTACGGAGATATAGGGAACCGGTTGTGTTAATAAGGAAAAATAATGATCATTTGTAAAGCATTTCTTCTACCGGAGGTGAATATTCGGGGCTTTGACCGTTGTCGTTTTATACCCGACACAATAAATCTAATCAGTTTCAAAAAACTACATTGTCAATTAGACATAGAAATTTTAATTCGTAGTTTGAAGTTTAAAACAGATTGAGCGCAAGACAGACATCAAACATGAAATTGATAGCAATAATTTTCCACTGATTAAAGAAAGCATTAACTTAAAATAACCAATAGAACATGATAATTTAATAACAAGATGCGAACAAACAGCAAAATCAAAAACCAAAACCAAAACCTGACTAATGATCACCAGAACACAGCATCAAAAAGGCGGGCAGTTGAACAGTTGAAACATCGCACGTTAGCAGAAAGAAATACGCTCTCATAAACCTCGGGTGTAAACAAACGGACCGAAGGAACCACTAAACAAAAACGATAAGAAACCCACTGTAACTGATCGGCCGAATCAACAGTACGGTGTTTTTGTGCCAAAAGCGGACAAGAAGAATGTACCTCATTACATACGCCCCGTTTGGGGCGCGGATCGAAGTAATGGTGCATTAATACGTTCCACGGTGTTTGCTTGCGGAGTGTATATGGGTGGATGGTATGACGGATTGTGTTCTGAATTGAAATGACGAGACAGCTTAGAAAAAGTAATTTTAAGGAGTTTCAGGACATATTAATTAGAAGTACTCGATGAAAGAGAATATAAAAAAAAAATCCAAAGTGAGGCTGAGGTAAGTCAATTTTAAGAATATCGTGGCGTATAATTTATACGAATACATTAATCAATTTCACACTTGCTGAGTGCAAATTCATTAATTAGATATCCTCACAATGACCGACCGCCGGGCATGACCAATCCACAAATCTCAATTATCAATCTAAGACAAAAAAACATTGTGAATTGCTTTTTAACAACTCACACCTCCGGTTTTAGGAATGAAGTCACAAGAGATACACAAGCGAAGCGAATCTCAAATGATATCAATAAATCGATCATAAATTACGAGTCGAGGATCAACATTATTCAGGGTCAGGAACATGACAAATTACACCGAAGTTATGTTAAAATTGGCAATCAATCCACAGTTTTTGCAAAGATTTACAAGCAAAGATAACTAATTGGTTAGAATCTTAATCAGACGTTCGGTTTTATAGTTAGTTAGAAAAACACACATACATCATCACGCCTGTATTCCCGAAAGGGGTAGGTAGAGCACACGAAGCGCTCCATAGACAAAACCATGACTTTCACGTTTCATGGCCACTTCTAGCGTATTTTTTAGGTTTTGACGTGGCACTAGATTTTTGAATCCATGTGCTCTGCCTACCCCTCATGGGAATACAGGCGTGAGTATATATGTATGTATGTATGTATGAGTTTGCAGGTATAATATTGACAGGTTGCTAGCCCGTCGCCTAAAATATGCCTTAACCTATTTCGTTAGTCGCCTCTTACGACATCCACGAAAGAAATGGAGAGGTGTTATTCTATCCCGACACCACACAGGAAAACATACAATCGGTATAACTTCGACGAAGCTGAAGATCGTCGGATCTTTAGCATTTGTCACTGAATTTTAGTAGCGTGGCAACAAAGTATTAACTGACATTCATAATGAATGATGCTAGAAAGCTTTTTGTTCCAAAACCTCCATTTAAACAGCTTCGCGGTGGAATCGTTCCCATTTGTCGTAAAATCTGCTTATGTACTTAATTTAATACATGACGTAAAACTTCAACAAGCCCAAATGGTTTGAAAAGATGTCGACGTCAATGATCGTGTTCACAATGATGTTTCCCCCGCAAATATAAAAAGAAATTGACTTACTTGTTGTGAATATCAATTTCTTTAAGAGGATTTTATTACTGAGAGAGAATACTGGAGCGAAGTGTAATAACATTGATGTAATTTCTTAGTTTAACACAAAATAAGGTACATAAGGCTTTAAGAGCTGAATACTTAAGTCGATTTAATGAAGGGGTAACAAAATAAGATCATATTGAAATATATCTATGTATTTTTAAGTAAAGTACCATACAAAGAATTGTTACTGTCGCTGTATGTCAGATACCCTACATAAGTCAGTCCTGAATTCCAAAATGGTTTTAGGTTTTAGGTCAGGTACACGAAATGCCTAATAATAAAAATCATGACCATTTCACGTTTAGCAGCCATTTCTAGCTTAATAATATGAATATGTACTTCAAAGAAATTAAAAAATGAAATATTATTCCAATATCAAACAGACGTCATAATGAAACTAACAACACAAGGTTACCAATATTCAAAAGGAAAAAAAATGCTGTCCAACTAAACATTCGTAAGAAAAATATGTCTGCTGCAACTCTTTCAATCAATTCCTATACAACTGAGTTCAAATTTGAAAAGAAATATGTTACGTAATTAGCGGCCTTTTAATCAAAGTTTAAATCCTCTAATGAGGGTTCCGTATCAATGGAGATCGGGAACCAATTACGCGGTCAATCCTTGACCCCTTGCACAATGGACCCTAAAAATGTACACATAAAAGATGAATGGGTTCCGCACATTAAAATGTAAACATAATAAAAAACCTTCAATACCATATTGCAGAGGAGATTTACCGCCTTCAATGTGTAATATTTTATCTTAGAAAAAAAATATCGGTTTATTTATGGCGATAAAATTGCTTCTAACATACATACACCAAGACTGTATTGGAAATGGAATAGGCAGAGTACACGAAACGCTACATAGTCAGTACCAACGCTTTTTTTAGCATAATCTTAGTTTGAAATATTGATACAGGTATAATAGTGACAGGTTGCTAGCTTGTCACCAAAAGTATACCACAACGTATGTCCTTAGTCACCTCTTACGATATCCCTAGTAAAAATGAAGATATGTTATTCAAACCCTTACACCACACTAGTCTATTTCTAATACTAATATTCCTTTAATTAGCTATGAAAATGAAGCAAGTAAAGAAACGACAAAAGATAAACTAGAGATAATCCGGAAGCCATTATTTAGATCCTTCTACAAAATCCATTAACTCGAAAGTTTTTGCTAACTTAGCCAACCAAAATTTACCAACTTAAATTCTAATACTTCACTTTCGAATCCTAAAAAAGCACATCATAATACCTTCCAAACAAATCGTCGCTAACCCTTTAGAACATTGCATTAACAACAATAACAAAAGAAGGCAATCAGTTACCTCATTACGGAGCGGAAAGATCCATTACTTTACTGGCGTTTAAGACGTCTAATAATTTGCTTCAAATTAGGGGGCGAGATAAAAAATACTGCCGCATTGAGGTATTCAATTATATGGAGGTATATAATTGTACCAAGGCTACCGAAGATAGAGGTGAGATTGAAAACAGTACGGCGAAAAACGTATCCATAATAACATCTTTAATTTAAGCTTCTCTGGTTACACTTGTAACACATTCTCGTGGCTAAGTTTTTTTTTTTGGATAAGGACAAATTAGAGCAGTTAAGAATACAGAACACGCTACTGGAGTTACAACTTACAAGGGTAAACTACGACAGAACTACGAGTATAAAGACAACGAATACAAAAGAATTGTGATCAGTAATTGTCAAAACAGCTATTTTGTTAACAATTTATTGTATCATGCTTTGCAATAGTCTACACGAAATGTATTAATGTCGAGGTTAAATAACTGTAAACGGTCTAAAAATAACACCACACTATTTCTTCCGTAGATGTCGTAAGAGGCGATTAACTAAGTTAGGTATGCTTTAGACGCCGGGTTAGCAACCGGCCACTATTATCTCTTTTCTGCCTTTATAACCTTTGAAACAAAACACAAAAGACATAGTTTGATCTAAAACCTGTGCTCTTCTTAACCCATTTCAGAATACAATCACGATGTTTTTGTATGTGTCAATACTGTCCATGTATTACCAACATCAAATGTCTCTTATTGTGTTACAATACAATCTAACGTACTCTGTGTTAATGCATTGCCGTACTGATTTCAAAATGTTTTTGTGCCTCCAATAATTATCCCGTAACTTATTTATCAAAAGGGTTATCTGAAGGTTGTAATTTGGAATCTTTATCCCATTGTTGAGAAATAAGATTTATTGAATATCTCCAACTGTGGCAATTAATAAAAACATTAAAGCCAAATCAGTGTGTTCGAGGCTTTATTTTACTTTGTGAATATGAAGGACTTTTGTAATATTAATTTTGTTATTCGTTTCATTGTGTTATAAAATATAAGCCGGAATCAGAAACATGACAAAGTACTATTTATCTTTTGTTTAATAGAAAATAAATTGACATAAAAACAAAAAAAAAATCACCTCGGAAGAATAAATCTCTTATCTGGTTTTACATACAACTATCAATTTCAACACAGCTCACTTTATATGTATTAAATGGTGTCAAAACTATAAACATGTTTTTAGTACACGGTTAAATTTTAAACACGCTAAAGACAAAACACACAACCTTGAATTAGAACCATGTTCGTACGTATACACATCAAATCTCTTAGCCAACTCTAGACAAACGTACGTTGGGTATTAGTAAACGCATAACAATTACTATATTAAACACAAGAAAAGTATGTGAGTACAGTCACGAACCGGCATTGTTGAGCCACTTGCCACCGTTCGCAATTTAGACGTGTAATCAATGACCGATGTGACCGACTAGATGTCAGCTATTGGATTAGTATTACACGACCACGTTACAAACATAGGTAAGTGGCTCAACAATCCCTGTTCCCGAGGTACATATTTATAGTTACAGATTCCGCTGTGAGTTAAGATCGTTTGGCAAAAGTAGAAGGGGTATGCGTATGCGCAGAGATAAATTTTTAGGTCTATCCGGTCTCTCCGGTATGTCCCGTGTGGTGCCGGGTTAGAATAGCACCTCCCCCTTTCTTCCCGTGGGTGTCGTAAGAGTCGACTCTGGGAAAGGGTTAGTGTATTGTGGGCGATGGGCTAGCAACCTGTCACTGCAATATGACGTTTAACCATCTGGTTACCCTGAAATTGCTAGACGTGGCACTGAATTTTTGAATTCATGTGCTCTGCCTACCCCTCTTGGGAATACAGGCGTGAGAATATGTATATAATTATGTATGTATGTATGTATGAAGTCGTAAGAGACGATTGAGGAAGTTATGGGTAGGTTATAACATGCTACCACGTAAAAGACATAAGAAAACTATTAATGGAGATCCGTGTGGTGTCGGATTTAGAATAACATCTCTCCATTTCGTCCGTGGTTGTCGTAAAAGGCGACTAAGAAATTAGGTTAAGGTATATTTTAGGCGACAGGCTAGCCACCTGTCACTATTATTCCTGCCAACTCAAAACCTAAAAATAATATGCTAGATGTGGCTACGAAACGTGAAATAGTCATGGTTTTGTCTATGTAGAGTTTTGTGTGTTCTGCCTACCCTGTTTGGGAATACAGGCGTGATTTGTGTATGTGTGTATTAATGGAAAAAAAATCACGCGGCTGAAACCACAGGCCATCCATATTATATTTAGAACAGTAACAAAGCGTGAAACTCAAGTTTAGTGATTTGTTCCGATACCGGTTTACCGATTCAGCCGCTCTTAACGACGATCATTACCGGTAATTTCAGTGCACAACCTGTGAAC
>BHDV01038785.1:267770-281667 GCA_005406045.1 Adoxophyes honmai | reverse complement strand
CGTGGCACTGGATTTTTGAATTCACGTGCTCTGCCTACCCCTCTTGGGAATACAGGCGTGAGAATATGTATGTATGTATGTATAGATAATGCTCACACAGGAGGCGTTCTGACCGCGTCAGTAAAGTATGCACAAAGCACTCAAAACCGATCTCTTGGACGCTCTGTCTGTCCTTTACTCGTCTCTTAACACATCCATAGAAGAACTGGCGATGTGTTATTCTAAAACCAACATCATATGGGTCAATTTAAAGACGTGTATCATTTTATTTTTAAATTTAATTACTACTTGGTTAGTTGAAAGCAAATACGCAACGGTTCTAAACTTGAAAAAAACATCTTTAAGTTTCTACGCGTTTGTTTAACGCCTTTAGATTGTTTCTCAACGTAAATTATCTCATTTATCTGGTAAATCTTAATGGTAATGATGAATCTAAACGGTTTAAATGTTACCTTGAAAACACTACACTTAAATACATTAGCCTTCTACGAACTATCAATTGCGCAATCACTATTTGTAAGTTGTACTTAGTCTACATAATGTTTACGAAATAAATACAAACCAGTATAAAGCCCAGACAGGCTGCTAGTTTTATATAAAGTATATGAAGATACTTTAAGTCAGATCATCTTGAAATGTACCTAAACCTTATCAGGAAAAAAAAAGTCAACATTGCCTATTCGACCTATACAAGCAATTGATTGACATGCTTTTACAAACTAAAAAAATAATAGTCGATTGTGACACTGACTGTCCACCCTCCACAGTAAAGTTTAAGCAGTATTCGTAGGCTAGGCGATTGTTAATTTAATGTTCCGTGAAGACTGATTTTAAGCGAGTATTAAAGAGATGGTTGTGAAGGTAAGTTTACTGCGGGTAATAAAAATAAGGACTAGAATAATAATCTATTTGCTAACAAGAAAATGGTACTTAGATTTAAGAGCACCACAAAGGTACCGCAGATAGAAAGATAGGTACTTAACAAATTTATTGTTCGCTAATTATTTTTTTGGCTAATTAGGTATACGTGTGGTGCCGGGTGAGAATAGCACCTCCCCCTTTCTTCCCGTGGGTGTCGTAAGAGTCGACTGTGGGAAAGGGTTAGTGTGTTGTGGGCGATGGGCTAGCAACCTGTCACTGCAATGATCACGTTTAACCATCTGGTTACCCTTAATTTGCTAACCGTGGCACTGGATTTTTGAATTCATGTGCTCTGCCTACCCCTCATGGGAATACAGGCGTGAGAATATGTATGTATGTATGTATGTAGGTATACGTTTACTGATGATCGTATTCGGTGTCGGGTTAGAATAACACTTCTTCATTTCTTCCGTGGATGTCGTAAGAGGCGACTAAGGAAATAGGTTTTGGGATGCTTTAGGCGACAGGCTAGCAACCTATCACTATCACCTCTTCCATCTTCGCAAACCTAAAACTATCCTAGAAGTAGCTGCGAAGCGTGATAGTCATAATCGCTTTGTCTATGTAAGTTTCGTGTGCTCCGCCTACCCAATTTGGGAACACAGGCGTGACTGTATGTATGTATGTATTTGAGCAGTCATGAAACTGCATATTTTATTCTTTTTTTTTAATTGCTAGTGACTCGAATGCAAGATCCAAGGAACACACTTAAATCAAAGTAATCATACACATCTCTCCGCCAAAAATGCGTATCTCAAGGAATCTATAAACGTTTTTTTAAGACAAAAGACAGAAACGTCGCAGTCGTAAATTCTGCGGGTATTCTTGTATTTTATTATGTCTAACGTCGGGCTCAACTAGTTTGAGTGACATTAAGGCAAGATGGAAATAGACGCGAGATTGCTAACTGAATGCCATCGAATTAACATCGGAGAAAATATATTTTTACAGTAATTACGTGAAATAAGCGCTTAGATGTTAAGGGATAAGCCAACACATTAAGCTCTGGACTATAAAAAAAACGTCACCTGTGTTTCCGAATGGGGTAGGCAGAGCATCCAAAACAGTATATAGGCAAAACGATGGCTAATTAACGTTTCGTAGCCACTTTTCCATCGGTTATCAAATCTAAAATTATGATAGAAGTGGCTGCGATAGTCATAATTATGGTTTTGTCTATGTCACTTTTTGGGTGCTCTGCCTACCCCATTTGGTAACATAGGCATTTGGTGATTGCATGAATGTATGTAATTTTAAATTTAAAGACAGATAAAAGGGGTATAATAATTAAAAATTACTAGTGTTGCCTGAAAGATTGCGGTGGGGTTCAAAAAAGCCATTGCACACAATTTTATCAGCTCTAAACTCAATTTGTTTCCAACCTGCCTATTTCATTATAGCCATTTCCAGTATTTCGATTGTAACCATCTCGCCACAATAAAAAGGATAATGAGAATACATTCAAACGTTAAAAACAAAATTTATCACGTAAAAACAACTAAAAGGCTTTGCATCCATTTTATAGTTAAAAGCACTTGGATACTTCATTACCCCGAGAGCACTGTAAATCTGTATGGCTTTTAGCTATAATTGTAAAACGTTAATTATATTTTAGGGCTATTAATTAGGTTTTTATTGCTAGATGATCTTGGAGCACTTGAGGTTTGTACGGTAAAAATAATTTTGATTACCCGTATGTCTTTAGTCTAATAAAATTACGGTAATTAAACGGAACAAAGTCCTATTTGACGACTCTAAGTGGCTTTAAGTTTTTAACTATATGACTGTAAATTATGCTACATAATGAAAATAAATACATACACAGGGTGGCTTGAAATTGTGCGTAAATATTTTAACTAAAGAAAGATCGGCGATGTGCTAAAGGGAGGCCAAATTAAGAGTACCCGAAACCGTCGAGCGTGTACGACGAGAGTGATGAATGTTATACCTTATCGGTTTAGGTAGTTAAAATAATATAAACAATATTGACATGTCTTTTTGTCATCAACAAATTACCGAAAACGCCATACATCTCCATATAAAATTTGAAGAGTTCCCTCGATTTCTCCAAGATTTCGTCATCAGATCCTGGTTTCGTGCCAATGGGACCAATTTCGAGTTATAACCCATCGATTAAAAAAAAAATTTTGAAAATCGATCCACGGGTCTCCGAGATATCGAGTAACATACACACAAAAAAAAAATAAAAAAAATAAAAAAAATTAGGTCGAATTGAGAACCTCCTCCTTTTTTTGAAGTCGGTTAAAAATAGAAGCGAATGGCGCTCTGTTATCTCTGCCTATCCCGTAGGGAATAAGGCGTGACGGTTATGTATGTATGTTGTATATTTCAACCAGTGGTCGGATATACGCGACTCAAAACCCCTATAAAATATTTTCTGCAAATTTTCATTATTGACTTTGGAAAACAAACGTTTCATCGCTTTTCAGTTCAATGCGTCCTGTGTTATACCTACCTTACGTACCGTATGTACGACTGCACGTACCATCGCGAACCGGGATTGTTGAGCCACCATTAGACGTGTAATCAATGACCGATGTGACCGACTAGATGTCAGCTATTGGATTAGTATTACACGACCAAGTTACAAACATAGGTAAGTGGCTCAACAATCCCTGTTCGCGATGGTACCTTAAACTACTTCGTTAGCCACGGAAGACATCGAGAGGTGTAATGCTAATCCTGACAGCAGGCACAGGGTAACAAAACGCGAATAAAAAGATGTATTTATGATTGTTGCTGTAACTATTTACTAGACAATGACTAATCTATCACAAAAGATACATTTAGCTGCTATCAAAGAAGATGAATGGAGTAATTCTGTATGGACAATAAAACATTAACACATTTCAACACAATCACTGAACGTTTATAAGTAATAAAATAGTGTGACTGTTACCAATAGTGCCGTTCGCGTCCTTTGTTTCAATCATCATCCAGCCTATTATACGTCCCACTGCAGGGCACAGGGCTCCTCTCAGTATGAGTATTGTTTCAATGCGTGCATTATTTTCCGTGCGGTGTCGGGTTTAGAATAATATCTCAATTTCTTCCGTCGACGTCGTAATAGGCGTCCAAAGATAGGTTGTGATATATTTTGGCGGCAGTGTCCTGTCACTTTTTTACCTGCCAACTCAAAACCTAAAACAATATGCTAGAAGCGGCCATGAAACGTGACCTAGTCTTGATTTTGTCTATATAGTGTTTTGTAAGCTTTACCTACCCCATTAGGGAATTAAATATAGCTGTGATGTATGTACTTTTAGTATATGCTATCACATAAATTTTTATCTGCGCGGTAACCCCTTAAGTAAACAAAACCGATCGAAAAGTTCCATTCAATTAAAAGTTCTTTCTCTTAAGAATCGAGAGAAGCCCTACAGGGTGTTCACAGAAACCAGAACCCGGTCCCGAAAACCTAGTAGGTTTTAATTCACCGTAAACGGCTTCAGTAATTAATTAGGACCAGGTGCCTTTTAATTGTTCCAGTTTCTTTGCAACAGGTACGCTATAGGCATTTTAATAGCCTAGGGCGTAAAATTGTTTCTAATTTAGGGCGGAAAGTTAGTCGTAGCGATCGATATTAACACGTGAGAGAGTGGAGGTTTTTTAGTTGGTAATTACTTTTAAGCCTGCTTATTCGATAGTCTTGACGATGCTATACTTGGTGTAGTGGCTGTAGAGGGAAAGTGATTATTTGGAACCTTTTTTAGGGTTCCGTAGTGCACAAGGAACCCTTATAGTTTCGTCATGTCCGTCCGTCCGTCCGTCCGGGCTCCTACTCCGCCGCTACTGCACCGGTTGTCACGAAAATCGGTGGAGAGATAGATATTGAAGTAACAAAAGTTGGTTTTTAAATTATGAATGAATAATTATTTTAAACCCATACAGCAAAAAGTGAATTTAAAAAATTAAATTGGACTAACCCCAACGTGTGGAGTATCGTTGAAAAGGTCTTTTAAAATGCAACAAAAAAAGTTTTAAAAAACTTTGTAGGTCCGACCCCCTTGTCTTGAGATAATATAAAACAAAGTTAAAATTTTAGATGTCCCCCCACCGTAACTATTGAAATAATACGAAAAATAATAAACGTCTAATTGTCAAAGGCGATTTGATTCCCAAGTGCTCTATCCGTATGTGCTTGAGTTAAAAAAAAAGTATTTTTTTTACGACGAAAAAACTAACACTTAAATAGAAGTTCTAGAATAAAGCTGATACGTAGCATTCCGCAAAATGACGTTTAGGAATTTTTGGGCGTTCCGTTTTATTATACCTACCGTACGGTGAGTCACTGCGCATAAACGTCAAAAACTTGATTCTAAGTTAAAATTCGTGTTATCGATTTGTCTCGGTAAAAAACTTACAGACGCAGGTCAAAAGTTCACAAAGCGATTCTTACCGACGATCAATTAAGGTAAAAGTCAACAAAAACGATTTTTAAGTGTTTTCGTCATGTCGACGTTTTATCGTCCAATCTCTTGTGATACAATCTACTATTGCTTACTTGAAAGCTCATACTTTTTAAACGTCTACGTACGTGATGTTGTGACGTAATTCTTTTGTAAGAATTCTATTGCCACATTCATTCCTTTCTCGAAATTATTCCATGAAACAAGAGTCGTCATCTAAGTATTCTTTTTAAAAGAACAAAAAATACCAAAGAAAATGCAAGAGTACATTAAAAAATGCCAGTTCCTTTATACCTTGCATCATACAAATTCAAATCGCACATCTGCTCCACACAAACAAATCGCTTACGCTCGTAAAAATTTATAACTGCAAAAATTACCGACGAGCCCGCTGGCGTAACGCTTATAAAAAAACCTCTTTCTGTATCCCAGGGGACCGCTGGCTCGACGCAAATAGTCCAGTCAATCAGGTTGCAGCAACTTACCTGTAAGAAAAATCATTGATAAAGATCATACCATTTATGGAATTATGGATTGAAAAAGAAACATAGACGATGGTTGCGTACAATATCAGGCTAGAAGGTTCAGTAGGTTTAAAAAAAACGAGGTGTCGGGTTTGACACTGTACCTCTCCACTACTTCCATGGATGTAGAAGAGGCTACTAAGTGTAGATTAAGGTTAGATTTATGTGACAAGCTAGCAAACTGTCACTGTTTTACCCTTTTCATCTATGTTTCAATCTAAAATTAAGCTAGGAGTGGCTACAAAACGTGGAGTAGACATAAATTGTTAACGTTTCATGTGCTCTGCCTACCTTATTTGGGAATACAGGTGCGAAGTACCATCGCGAACCGGGATTGTTGAGCCACTAACCTATGTTTGTAACTTAGTCGTGTAATACTAATCCAATAGATAACATCTAGTCGGTCACATCGGTCATTGATTACACGTCTAAATCGCGAACAGTGTCAAGTGGCTCAACAATCCCGGTTCGTGACTGTACGTATGTTCGGAGTTGAAAAAAAAAACCTTCACTTAAAGCAGAACCTTGGCTACTGGGGAACCCTATTTCGAACTGGACATGTTAATCCAGGCTCGGTCTAAACCTAGACTAGACCAGAATAAAAAGCTGCAACATGCAACCGTCTAGCCTTATCCTTCAAGGGAATTTGCAAGTTAAGCTGCATCCATTTTATTTAGGTCACTTTTTTACATTAACCGCCATGTTTTTTGAATATCACCTCTCCATATCTAACGTGGATGTCGCTTGTGACATCTAAGATGCGTCTATAGGATTTATTTTTGGGTATACTTTGAGCAACAGGCAAGCAAATGTCACTAATATGCCTTTGTCTATATTTAAACCTAAAATAAAGCAAAAAAAAAGTCGTAATGAAATTGTGAAATAGTTAAGGTTTGACAATGTTACGTTTTATGTGCTCTGCCTGCCCCATTCGCGAATACAGGCGTGATGTACTACAATATAGGAATTTGTGGAGGAAAATATTATTTTTTTCATACTTGTATTTTACAGAACAGAGTTTTTCTTGGCCGGTTTTAAAAGAATGCACAAGTAAGTTCATAACAGCCGAGACCAAAAGTGTATTTGAACTGATATTTTTTTATAAAGTTTTATTTTAGGACAATTTAAGGGAAATTTGGATTTAACGCCATCTATCGGCAAATGTTCAATGAGCTAACGTGGCCAACCGCCTTAAAATAGAAGTTTGTTAAGTCGCTACAAAGCCCTTTGTGGTTTCAAAAAGTTTACAAGGTTTCATGAAGTTATTTCCAACTTTAAGTAGAAATTACAAACTTGACAACAATTATTAAATTCGTTCACTGAACCAGCGTTGTATTACATTGTATTACTTTGCTTTGTGTCAACGAATTTGGGAAACTTGACGTGTTTTGAAATCATTCGTTACCCAATGTTTATGTTAAAAAAAAAAACAGAATAATAAGAAGTCCCAACTCAGTCCGCAGTTTTGAGGAAATTAATTTCAAAGTAAGGTTAGTGGGAAAATACTAAGGAGACAACTATTCTGTAGAAACCTAACAAAGCTAGGTTAGTTTTACAATAATTCTGGAAGGGAAAAACAAGTTGTAAAATAATTCACACTGTTGTAGTTAACACTTAACTTAGTCGAACAGGTAAAAAAGTTATGTTCTAATAATACTCATTGACCACCGTTTTATTAAATGTCACGCCATACTGAAATTTCCTTATTTACTTTAGATGCATCAAATTTAATTTACATTAGTCAGTGTTTCACATTTCAACATTACATCATATAGGTGTTACGATTGCGTACATATTTGTACTGATTTCCTGTTAGAACACTTTTCTTGACCTGTATATTAATTATTAATTATTGAATTAAATGTTCGTTTGATAACAATGTTTGGTTATTTGTTGTTACAATTATTCTAATTGGATTTTGTGTTATGCGTAATCTATTAGTGAATTTACATTGCAACTAATCAACTGAATGGAATCATTGTAAGCCGTGGTAGCCCAGCGGTTCGAACTGTGGCTTCTCAAGCAGAGGGTCGTGGGTTCAAACCCCGGGCTCGCACCTCTGAATTTTTCGGAATTTATGTGCGATATCGAATTAGATATTTATCACGAGCTATTCGGTGAAGGAAAACATCGTGAGGAAACCTACACACAGCGACGAAGTAATTCAACGCTGTGTGTGAAGTTCCCAATCCGCACTGGGCCCGCGTGGGAACTTTAGCCCAAGCCCTCTCATACTGAGAGGAGGCCTGTGCCCTGCAGTGGGACGTATATAGGCTGATGATGATGATGATGATTGAAACCCCTGGATTTCAAGATCGATCTATAACAAGTAAAATCTTGATAAATCTCAAAATTTTACTTATGAACTGCAGGAAACTTGGGATAAAACATTTTGTCTTAGGTACTCAAAACTTAATCAGATTTTATCCAAACTTAGTCGTGTGCTCTGCCTACCCCTTTTGGGAACATAGACGTGATTGTATGTTAGTATGTATGAATTAATCAAAAAAAGCTATGGATATGATGGAAAGTCTAGTCTAGAGGTATTTAAAATCTCTCACTTTCTTTCACTCTCATTTCTCAATGAAGCTATACAGCAAAGTAGCAGTACCAATTTCACTTTTATAGCAATAAGTTAGTAAAATTCTATCTACACGAGTAAAGTATTACGTGTACATTATAAAATAAACAATTGCATGGCTAATTGCCACCGAGCGATGTCACTTGTCTGAACAGGTTTCGCAAGGTCTCCAAATAACTCGTTTTTCCTTACCACAAGTATGAAATCAGCACGATAAGTAATTGTAAACAGTTTAATCATATCCCTAAGATGGGACTTTGAATTTAAACTTTTTAAAAAGCAGGTCAAAAGAGGTAAACCTAAACATACATTATGAGCATGAGCTAGCGAACCAATTGATGTCTTACGTACCGGAGAGCACTGTCACAAAAATATAATCAAGATTTCATCTACAAAGAAAAAACTTTTTTTTTAAATAAAACTATTAATTAGGTAGCTACTGGTTTCTTGACAGTCAAAACCTCTCGCGTTTGTATGTAAACACCGCTAATGCTGATACCGTTCCAAGAGGGGTTTTCGAATTTGAACTTAAAAATTCAGGTCAATGGAAGAGTCACAGAGGAAAGGTCAGGTCATTGAAAGGTCAGAAGAGGTAAACTTAAAACACATACATAATGAGCACGTGAATCAAGTGGTATCTTACCCAATGGAGAACAATATCACAGAAGATAATAAAGATTCCACTGCACGAAAAGCGTTTCTTTTATTGGAAAACTATCATCTTAGATAGTTTGAGTTACTCGTAAGGTAATCACCACTTTAGGTAATTAGGAAGCTATTCGTTAAAACGTATTTTAGTATTCAAAATACATAATTAATCTACTTCCAGAACGAACACTAAATAATGCCAACTTTTTGTAAAGTAACACTTTGTCTTTGTTAACGCGGTAAATAACAAAAAAACACTAAACAAGCAATTAGCTATAAGCTAAGATTTACCCAAAACGGCGTTTTACCAATTAAGATCGGTATCAATGAAAAATGCTCGAACAGTTAATCGTTACAAGCATTAATTAAGGCCAAGTTTTTATAAGAAGCCTTTGAGTGAATTTATACACGAAATTTTATGGCCATTACACTGTAATTACAATAATCTCTACTAATATTATAAAGCGGAAGAGTTTATTTGTTTGGAAGCGCTAATCTCAGGAACTACTGGTTCGAACTCAAAAATTATTTTTGTGTTGGATAGAGCATTTTTCGACAGGCTTTAGATTATTTAACATCACGCTGCGTCCAATAACATCGAAGACATATTATAGAAAATATGAGGAAAAAAAACTATTACTTACATACGGACGAAGTCGTGGGAACAGCTAGTATATGATAATGAAGAGACTGTTTACGATATTGAGAAGAATATATCCACCAATTTTCGGGAGCAAGCGCCACAATTTTTTTTTATCATGAGAACACGAAACAAAAAAAAACTAGCAAAATGGTACGCAATATTCATGCGTGATATGACCAATACAAACAGTGCCTAGGATTAGCAACCTGATAAACTGTAACACAACACGACACTGATGCGACCATTAACACAATATTCTCTGACAAACAATCCTTTCACCACAAAAATAACATTAATTTGACAATCACAAATGAGGTTAACGTCTCGCGTTGTAAATGTGCCGTAGCAGACAAACTATTAGACTATCCAGATCTGTTCACAAGTCCAGACGTAATTTGCGAACAATGTAATAAAGAAACAGCCTTATGTATTACAATTCAAGCGTTGTAACCTCTTAACAGACCATTTGTTTCCTACATCGCGATTGTTAAAAATAAGTTTTTCCGTTCTCAAAACAGAGGTATTTAAAAAGTAGGAATGAACTGGGGAAGATACAATTACCATTACACGTGGAACAATGTTTTCCATTTATTTTATTTTTACTTAAATACGATCACGCCTGTGTTCCCAAAGAGGTAGGCAGAGTACACGAAGCATGACTTAGAGAAAACTATGACTATTTCACGCTTCGCAGCCACTTCTAGGATTATTTTTGGTTTAAAAGCAGATGGAAGAGGTACAATAGTGACAAGTTGCTAGTCTATCTACTAAAGCAAACCTAAAACTGTTTCCTTAGTCGCCTTATACGACATCCATGGAAGAAATGGAGAGGTGTTAACCTATCTCGACACCACACAAGCAATTTATTTAGGTATTTTATTTTTTCAGCGCCAATTAACCTAAAATTACTTTAGTAAGTTAACATAACATTAACGTCACGCCTGTATTCCCAAATGGGGTAGGCAGAGCACACGAAACGCTCCATAGATAAAGCCATGACACTATGACAGGTTGCTAGCCTGTCACCAAATGCATGATTAATCATATTTCCTTAATCGCCTCTTATTATCCCCTTACGAAATGGATAGCTGTAATGTATGGCTCCTTATTTCTCTGTTTCAGAGCCTAGCAACACTGAAGTAACATAAGAAGACACTCCCAGTACGCTCACCATTCTAGTCTGGGATGGGCGTATAATTATACCTATTTACCTGTCTGTCTATTAGTGTACAATAGCTTCATTAGCATTGCGGCAGCGAGCCAAATATATTTGAATACGGCTCGATTAAGTATAGTTGCCAAGTGGTGCGGTATTTGATGGAAAATCAATAATCTTTTGAGTTTCAAACTCTAACCAGTTATAAATTATTAGTTCCGAGTTTTTCTCCAAACTCCCGTTGGTTGATAGGTACCTACATAGTTATCCTTACTTACTAATATTTGTTTGTTTGTTCCGCTTTCACGCCGTAACTACTGAACCGATTGCTTTGAAATTTTGCAGACGTAAAGATAAAAGTCCGGATTAAATAATAGGGTACTTTTTATCCCGGAAAAATTGATGTTCCCGAAGGAATGTTCGCTTTATACCGCAATATAACCGAATTCCAAGCGGGCGAAGCCGCGGGCGGAAAGCTATTGTTAAATAATAGAAAAAAAAAAACTGAGTTTACAAATGGGATAAGCAGAACACACGAAATGTGACATACACTGAACCATGACTATATTATTATCACGTTTCGTAGCCACTTTTGTATAATCTTAGGTGTAAAACAGATGTAAGATGTATAATAGTGACCGGTTGCTACCATATACCTATTGTCTAAGTCTACGCTTAACCTATTTCCTTAGTCGCCTCTTACGACATCCAAAAAAGAAATGGTGAGATGTTATTCTAATTCTAACCCGACAACACACGGTAAATACACCAATTTGAAGTGATTCAGTTATAAAAAGTTCATAACTTTATAATTAGGTACCTACAAAACGAGTATCGTTAACCCAACAAAACCTAAGGTCAACAGAGCACAAACAAAACTTAATTTGCTCAACACTACGAAAAATTTAATTTCATCTGGTTTCCTAGGAGAGGTTCTGTCTAGACAGACAAACAAATCTCCTGCTTTATTGTGGCCTAAATCAGAAAACGCCAGCTGCGGGACATTACAATATGAGTTTTCAGAAGGTCGCCTCGTGCCTTTACGGTCTTTGCGTTGCCAATATGGCGGATTTCAATATGGCGACTAATGTTACGGAAAAGTCATATTTGTGACCTTTATGTGACGTTTGCTTGCTAATGGGAATTACCTTTTTAAATTACAGTATGGCCTCCATTAAACACACTTATTTACGAGGTATAGACTGTCGGCGATATTTGTTTGGGATCGTAATTAAATGGGTACTAATTTGTCTGATTATTCGTAAAATAACAAGTCTCCATTTCTTCCGTGGATGTCGTAAGAGGCGACTAAGGGGATAGGTTTGAGTATACTTTAGGCGACAGGCTAGCAATCTGTCATCTGCTTCTAAACCATAAATTATGCTGGAAGTGGCTGTGAAGCATGAAATTTGTCTATGTGGATATTCGTGAGCTCTGCTTACCTCATTTGAGAATTTAGGCGTGATTTTACGTATACATAGAAATGACAAACACATCACAGAATAAATTGCATCATTCTCATCACGCAGAACAGCAATAACTTAAGTACACTTTATTGATAGCACGTCTGCTAAAAAAGTGTTGTGTACACGCGCTAATAACCAACTATTACGATACCTTTGCTGCCCAAGTACTAACTGACCTAATACTAAAGCAATCAAGTTTTTAATTTCGATTATTAGTAATTATCATTGAGTATGCAACCGGTTGGTTGGCTTTTTAATGAAGAAGGCATTGCATAAAGTCACGAATAGCTGAACGACTGTCCTAGAAAGTATAAGTATTAAAATTACACTTGATTGTTTAAGCATAGTCCTGTTCAAGATACAATAGATATGTATGTTAGTTTTTTTCACATACATACATCACCCCTGCATTTACTAATGGGGTAGGCTGAGCACCTATTTCACGTTTTATAACTTTTATCATAACTATAGGTTTAAAATTAGATATCGAAAGTACAGTGACAGGTACCTAACCTATCGCCTAAAACATACCCAAACCTGTTTCCCTAGTCACTTTCTACGACACCCACGGGAGAAATAGAGAGGTGTTATTCTAAACAAACACCATATGGGTCTTTTGAATCAATGTCAACAGTGTATAAATCTGTAACCGAGTTAGTTAAAGGTAATTTCAATTTCAAACCAAACTACCGTGAGAAAATCATAGCGAAAAAAAGTCATAGTAAAGAGTTGCGTGGAAAGAATAGTAGCGTGCAGTGCGCGTTTGCCGCCTCTATGGCGCATTGCCCCCGACGATTGGTCACGAATTAGCCCGAAACATGTCGAGCTAATCTTGATATAAAAACGTTAATGCATCCATTTCATTTTATTGTAATTTCATTGTTGCTCGTAACTCCGACGTACCTCTGTATCTCTCTAGATGGTAAACTATTCAATAGGGCACCGTTTAGTACCCATAAGAACCCTAAACAAGATCTAAAGACCACCCTGTAACGTTATTAAACCGCACTCGTATACCTTAACGCGTTGACACATTTCTCTTGACCAGTGCGAGCCACTCGCCTTGCCACTTGCAGCGAGCTAACGGGCGAGTCGGAACTAGAGCCATGGAAGGGACTACCATTTTAATTTTATTCTATTCACGCTCTGTTATTATTATACTCGTAGCGAATTGAGAACAAATAGTCATTTAATTTCAACATGTCACTTTTGGCATATTCTCACAATTTAGTTTAAATTATTTATTTAATAGGTATTTATTTATTTACTGATGGTAATTAAAAAAATATATACGGTCACTCTATCCTTCAATATCTGGTTTGTAGTTCAAAGCACCACTTTTACATACCTACATACATACATAAATACATACAATCACGCCTGTATTCCCAAATGGGGTAGGCAGAGCACACAAAACGCTACATAGACAAAACGATGACTATTTCACGTTTTGTAGCCACTGCCAGCATTTTACTTATATACAATTATTTCACCTTATTAACAATCGAGTACCTATGTATTCAATAGC
>BHDV01038785.1:230826-256475 GCA_005406045.1 Adoxophyes honmai | reverse complement strand
TTTAGCGAATTCAGGGTAACCAGATGTTTAAACGTGATATTGCGGTGACAGGTTGCTAGCCCATCGCCCACAATACACTGACCCAATGAAATACTTGTCTCTTGATAAACTTCGGCGAATTATTTTTAAAATGGCGTACCTTTTGAAGCTCCTCAAAAGACTTGTTAAGAAGGTCTTAAGGATTCAAGTAATTCACACTTTACTTATGTTAATAATACAGTACTTTGCAGAGCAATATTGCTTTGACTAGACATTAGTCTCAGTAACAAGCCGCGATCAAATCCAAGCAGCTTATCCCAACCCAGTACTAACTCAAATAACAAATCCCCCACACTGGTTAAGACCTCAGACAAGTACAGCGCCTCGCAAAGGTCCCACATGATTACATCGCCTATCCCCTCATTCGTTAAAGCAACAAGCTACTAAAGCGTATATCTTTGTGGGCGAGTGTACACGAACCAGGCCTGTGTAATTACTAACGCATTCAATGGCCAACAGCGATATGAGACTTATTACGTATACTTATGGAAATTACGTCATTGATAGCGAGTAGAAGGCAACTGCAATGTTTTTATTCATTATACTTTAAACATATTAAATCACATATGGTGAATTAAAAAAAGATGTAGCTAGTGTTACAAGGAATGAGTATAAATATATCTCAATGCGCTATTTCTTTAACTTATCGCGTCTATCGATACACTGGGGATCATAAAAAATAATAAAACAGTAGATAACTCTTAATTCCTGATACGAGGTATCCTGATAAAAGAACTACATGACAAATAGCATAAATAAAACATGGCGGTTGATGGTTTAAAGACATCCATGAGAGTGGGAACCGGTCACAGCTAGAAACTGGTCAAGTCTGAACAGTATCCTGCAAGGTTTTATGTCAAAAAGCGATACGTTTAGCACCTACTTGAGTTGCGGCAATAGAGTTACAAGTGGAACAATTAAAGATAAAATAGAAATCTTTAAAAATAAACTTTTTAAAAGTGCCGTGTGGTGTTGGGTTTAGACTCTAAAGAAATTAAGATATTATGTTACCTAAACTTTAGAGTAACATAATATCTTAATTTCTTCCATGGATGTTAAGCTATGTTTCAGGCGACAGGCTAGCAACCTGTCACTATTGTACTTTTTAACGTAAGGCCTTAAAAATATATTAGAAGTGGCTACAAAACTTTTAATAATAATGGAATTGTCTACGTAGCGTTCGTATGCTTTGCCTACCCCATTTGAAAATAAAGTGATGACTGATGATGTATATTATGTTTAAAGAACTTAGCTTTTTCTATGATTGTTCAAATAACCATTGGGTGTGCATTTACATATCTCTAATAAAAATATAAAGCACCATATCGCTATCAGAATGCTATTAAATATAGCAAGTTACTGGCAAAATTATGCGAATTGGCAGACTGGTTCTGTTGTGGATGGTAGGCCGATTAACATTACGAAAGTTAATTTAACGCATACTGTGAAGTCAATGACAATTATTTTTTACAAAACCCAGCACCAATGTATTATACTTACGATTTACCAGTGCTCGTTTCGTTGTTTTTGACTATTTATGTACACAAAGTAATGTGATGTCTAATTGCACTTTACGCATTACATAACCTAGTAATTTTAGTGGTATTCAATTTAAGTAGTATGGTAGTGTTGCTATATAAACAGAAAATATAAATACAGAAATTGACATACATACATAAATACACTTATTACACATACACACATTACACCTGTGCTCCCAAATCGAGTAGGCAGAGAACACAAAATGTTACATTATCAAATTGCAAATTATACAATGAAAAAAGCAAAAAATTCGTACTAGATCTCAAACATCATGATCAATAGTCAATCCATCAAGGTCAATGTTCCTGTTGCTATATAATTTGATTAAATTGTATATTTTTTACATAAATATATACTAAAAATAGCACAGTGTTGACATGCGTTACTTACTCAAAACAAACATTAGCCTTCGATACCATAGCAATATCATACACCCAATTAAACCTTCGTAAATAAATTCGGGGCCGATTCCTCTTGATCTTGCGAGCAAAATAAAGCGATCCCAGATTAATTAGGTACAAAACTAGCCCACAAAATTACACTTACTGCTCTTAGTTTAAGGGTCACATTTCTTTGTAGGGGTGGATATTAATCGTGATATTGTACCGTGACTGTTTTGTTTTGGCCCAAAAAGGTTGGTCCTGCGGCGAGGGGCGTATGCCTGTGATATATCAGGGTACGTGGTCGAAATAAGATGTTAGGCTATGCTTTTAGTGGTCAAATTAAAATTAAGGACGCGTCGAATTTATGATGCCAGACTAAAAAGAATTATACATTTTGGATTATTATTTATGACTGTAATATTTTTAATTTGTTCACAATGATAAATTTCAGCTGCATCGCTTACGTATCGTTACATAGTCATACATAACCATGACTATTCCACCTCTTGTAGCCGCTTTGAGCATATCTTTAAGTTTTCAAGTCAGATAAAAGAGGTAAAGTGACTGGTTGCTAGCCTGACGCCTAAAACATACTTAGCGTATTAGGCGAGATGATATAAATATGGAGAGATGTCATTTTAAACCCAATACTTCACAAGCCAACTAAAATCGTAGTGAAATTTTATGTTTACATTCATTGATTTCATCATGAAATTTTATGTTCATTGTAAAACTTGATACTTTTTATGCTGATTACATAAAAATACGCCTCCGGGTATCATTCCTGACTAATAACACAAACGGCAGCTATCATAACTTATAAATAACACTAATTGGTGCACGCTCCGTACTAAATAAGCTACATTTGACAGCAACGCCATTATTTGCATTTAACATTTAACAGGTAACGACTATGTAATCACCCGCATAGGCATAAATAACAACGTAATACAAACTGGCACAAGTACGAAACAAGTACACTTGGCATTTTTTTCTAAATTATACATACATAGGTCAAAGTAACATACGTTTTTGCAGGTATAATAGTGATAGGTTGCTAGCCTGCCGTTTGAAATATACCTTAACCTATTTCTTTAGTCGTCTCTTACGACATCCACGGAGAAAATGGAGGCGTTATACTAACCACATGGAACAAATTCTAAATTATACAAATTAATTTATTCACGCAATGATAATCAATCAGGCCCCGTGTGGTGCCGGGTTAGACTAGCACCTCCCCCTTTCTTCCCGTGGGTGTCGTAAGAGTCGACTCTGGGAAAGGGTTAGTGTATTGTAGGCGATGGGCTAGCAACCCGTCACTGCAATATCACGTTTAACAATCTGGTTACCCTGCTGAAATTGCTAAATGTGGCACTGGATTTTTGAATCCATGTGCTCTGCCTACCCCTCTTGGGAATACAGGCGTGAGAATATGTATGTATGTATGTAATGATAATCAAAGAAAAATCCTGACGTTGATTTTGGTGATCAGCAGTTAGACGCGGTAAACATACACTAACAGTTGTGGTCGAAAATGTAAGGCACATAACATGTTTTACCTCAAAAAGCAACCCTGATACTCTGCCCAAGCACTAAGTACATAGAATAGAAAGACAAAGTCGCAGGTACAGACAGGTTAGAAATCAATAGGGACAGCAAAAAAGCTATCTGACACCTACCGTTTCATTTATACGGAGATGCAGTAATCATAAATATGTGTAGAATGATTAAATGCAGAATACGAACAGTTTATCAAGTGTCATTTTATATTTACAAAACACGAAGCTTCTGTTTTTTGGTTGTAAATTTTATTTATGAATCTATAGAAAATAATGTTTTTTCGCCACAAACCTCGTTTCTCCTTATAAAGGTTTTTATATTTCTATAAGGCTTAAAACGGCATAGTGAAATGCTTGAAGTCTTTCCTCTTTTATTTTCGAGCTCAGTAGCCGGGTAACTATGTAAATTAGCTAAAGCAAAATAGCAGAGAAATAACTTAAGGGTGGACACTCAATAAATTACAAATAGCTATAAAATTACCGGATACGTACTTTAAGGTATTTTATGGGACGGAAAAGTAAAATAGCCGAGAGCTGAGACCAGGATGCGGACGATTTCGTATGTTTCTCAATTAATTAATACACAGGAATGGCATTATGGTGATTGTGTGTCCCGTTCATTTAATTATCTGCACTTTACTTTACTGGACTAAAAATCAGTAGAGACACTTTATTATTATTCAGTGAAAATGTGGTTGTAATAACAACTATTGTGAAATGTGAAGCGTAGAGTTTTAAATTAAAGTTAGGCACTTTAACATAATGACATCATTTAAAAACGGCTGTTACACGATCAATCGCATGCGCAGGGATTGGTCACGTTCGTTTTTTCCCCTGTCTAAATTAAAGACACAATTAGGTATGAGAGTATGTAATTTGACAAAGGTTTATTACATACTGGGGTACATAAAAATATTTTATCTAACCTCAGCAACATCTATTTACCAATTACCAGAATCGTTCTAAACAACCACGAGGCCGCGGCTTCCTTTTGAGAACAACGATCACTGTGCATACGCACATATTACAAGGATACGTCTTTCACCTGCAGACGGCTTTACTGCTTTAGAAACAAGGTCCAATTTCAATAGAGCTATGCGATAACCTAGCGTACGAGATCTAATAAAAATCGTTTTAATGCTACAAATCCTTTCTGTCTATGTGCATTTGGAATTTTCTTATGACTGACGCGTAAGATTTAAAATAGAATGATTCACTGACATATTAGTAATACGAAATATGATTACCTTGTTGTTTTACGTAAGCTTTCGGTGTTTATTGCCCGTTTGTAAAATTGAAAAAGATGTAAGGTTCCGTTTTTATTCAGTACTAATGTCACGTCATTGCTTGTTCTGTATCGCTTATTTTTACTTGCTATGAAGATCTAGAGGATATGTAACTGTCCCAACCAACTTAGCAGTATAGGGCCCGAGGAGAATTGCGCGCGAGATAGACTATACCTGTCACTGTCTTACTTGATACGCCGGAAAGTGACATAGTCTAACTTCTTCTAAATAGAGTAAAGCTTATAGTTCATCTAGAAAAGGTTATGCTGTTACATGAACAAACGCACTATTATTAAAAAAAATCAGAACCATGGCTGTGTAAAAAGAAAATGGCAAATTGCGTATATTTTTGATGCGAAGTACCTATCCACTATCTAAATTAAAACAAACAAACGAAAAACCATAACAAACCAAAAAAACGAGGAAAAACATCAATATTTCCTAAACTATTACTGTTCAAACTTGCATAGCAACCGTGTAAAATCGGAAAATAATTTCAGCCAAGTCAAACTAGGCGATAAACAAAATCATAACACGACAAAATTTCACAACACGACGGCTGTAATGCAAACATGCGAGAATGACAGACGGATGTTAGAGTTAGACGTGTATTACAATTACAATACACATCGCGGAGATAAAATGTACGCGCGTAATGTTACGTGACAGGATGATATCCTGTATTTTTGACTTCAAACGCATGGGAGCAGGAAACAATATCATTGTGACGTCTAAAAATGGGTCGTGGGTTATATTTGCTTGCAGGTGCGTCAAAATGTGAAAGATAATTTATTTATCACTAGCGACTCACCCCGGCTTTGCATGGTTTAACACCTCGTCTACTTATTTACGAAAGGCATAAAATTAGTAGATAAAAAAGATTATAATGCAGTTAATATTTTACATCCCACTAAGTTTTGTGTAACAAACGTAATACTTTGGGAAATGAGTTGTGGAAGAGGTTATTTTCTATTGGCAATAGTCACCTTTAATTAAGCCAAACGATGATTACAATATACACACTTCACGACTAACCCCAAATGAGTAGGCAGAGCACATAAAACGATTTATATAGACAAGACCACATAATCACTTCTAACAGTTTTTATGCCTAATTATTTCTGTAATACAAAAATAGTTTAAACGTCAGTCACACAATTTATGATCACTCTATTTACGACTCCATAATCATAGCCGTGGCTAACTAAGCTAATTCCAAAAGCGATACGGGTTCTAATCTATCCGATACAAATAATCAACCAATTGCCAGACACAATACTTAAAAATTTATTGTTTAAAACGTTTTTATCAATCTTCGAAATTATTCCCTACTGTCTCCATGGTTTTTATGTAATGCAATTTATACAATTTTTTGATGCTCAAATGTCAGATGTATGTGTATTTAGACTGATTTTGGTTATGAATATGCGTGTAAGAATTATTTTGTCGTTGGATTTTCTAAGCATTGAAACGATTGCAAGGTTTACAAATACAAAGACTGAAATGAGGTGAATAAATACTTGAGTAAATAAAATATTGGTATAAATTTATGCTGTATGAGTTTAACGTCAAAACATTCTCACGAGCTCCATCTGGTTCAAATGAATGGTATTTATAGTACTGTAGTCAGTAGTATACTATCTTTCAATATACCTTGCTGGCAACGGTGTCAATAAAGTAAAGATCGAAAAATTTTAAGTTAGAGGTACGAAAGTGACAGGTTCCTAGCAGGTCGCCAAAATATTATCTTAATATATTTCTTTAGTCGCTCCTTACGACTTTTACGGAGGAAATGGAGAGGTGTTATTTTAAACCCGACACCACACCACACGGCAACGACACAATCACGGAAGCATTACACAGTGAAATATTATTAAGTTGAAATTGAGCTAACTGGCGATACGAAACACCCTTAGTACGTTTGTGCACTACCATGAATTTTACGGTCCGGCTTTTTCATTGAGGTCTCGTCTCGCTTGCTCTTCCATTAAATTGTATTGAAGTGAGCGGGACGGCACGACAGACCTTGAAAAACCGGACGGCCGGACCGGAAAATTCATGGCAGTGCACAAGCGCCCTTACTATAAAAATTCTTATCTTGCTTTAAATAGTTGTTACATTTTAAAATAGCAATATAAAGCGTAGTTTGCTTGAATTTTGAAGCCATTTATATATAAGTGATCTCTGATCTACACGGTGCAAATTCTATTAAAAAATACTCGTGATATAGATTTTCATTGTTTTAGTCATAACATGGCCATAACAACGTTCGAAAACCAATTGTGTGAGGCAACTTACCTTCCGCATTTACTTGTATAACCTTTACTATTGGCAGAGTACAGTTTTACAATCAAATAAAGTATTAGATTTCTAACACATAAAACGGGAGACATTTATTTTAGTGCTGTATAAAATCTCTTCCTTATAACGATAGATGTAGCGAACGAGCTTAGTAAGAGATATTTTAAATCCAGCTTTAACTTTTATTCCAATGTTACACAATCGAGCTGAATCCAAGAGGAATTTTATAATCTTTCGCATTCTTTTCTTATTTCAGTCCGTTGATCTCTCGTTGTTAATTAAAATAAGACCGACGACATCTATTTAAAGAAGAGATCGTGCCTATTATTTGATTGTAAAAAACTACCAACTTACCATAATTACTCATCTACAGTCTCTACAGAAGCAGTTGACAAAGTGTGACCAATTCAAATTAATCTAAAAGGACGGTCATATTTAGATCTACATTTGAAATAAATTATGTATTTTCTATATCAATCAAGCTGATTCAGACAAATTGCAAGAGTACTGATGACGTGACGGAAAATATAAATTCACATTACAATAGCGCCCGCTAAAATATTGTCAGAATTTCATTTGATGTCTAGAAGGACGCTAAATACCTAAGAGCATTATTTTATAACGAAGCACGCCCACGTGCCTTCCTAATTTCTCGAACAGATAAATGAACTTCGTCTCAAACTAAATTACGCTATGTTGAAACAAGCCCAGTAATTAATTCAAATCTAAAAGAAATCAAGAACTTAGAAAAACATACTAACAGCTGCATGGAACAGTAGTACGTATAAATCTTCCACACAATTTGAAATCAGTGTCGTTTGGCAACAGAAAAAGTTTTTATAGAACGCAGAGAAACAAAAGGTTTGAAAGATTTTTTCTTAATTTAAAAATAAGATTCGGAAAGTCGTCGCCGGCCAACTATCTGTCGCGGTCTATACCGTTTGAAAATAGAATGGGTTTACCAGACGATATGCATTGGTTCACTTTGACGTTCGTTTCTAGCCGTGCTTTTGGTTTAGAATATTTCAAGACGGTATCCGCATTGTTGGTGTGAAATCTTTTTTAGTCATTAAAAAAAATCGTGCTACTTTTCAGCCAGTAGTATTAGTATTTATATAGCAAGCCAAAACTCGAAAATAAATCAATTTGTAATCAATAATCAAACATTGTTTCGATTTTATAAGGTCATGTAATGATTATCGGTATGTAAAATTGTTGTTGATTTCAGCGCGGAAATTAAATTTTCGTTAAATTAAATAAGAGTTTCGGGAATAATAAAGTCTCATCACAAACCGTAGAACGCAATCAAACGGCAGTGATTTTGTCCGAATTTAAATGAGCAAAACGCAATAAACACCAGCAAAAAGATAAACACGTTTTATAAATTAAATAAATGAAAAACTGTGAAGCGGAAACATGGATTTGTTAACATTTTCCGTGCCAATACCGGATCGTACATTAAACACGTGTTGTCTCAGATATTTTAAAATGCAGTGTGACCAATTCATTATTTTCCTCGTAGTCCGCGTTTATGATTACGTCTGAAAGTAGTTTTGCGTGTTCCCTTGACAAAACATCGATAAAGATTTTCGTGGCCGAATTGTACACTAGTGAGGTTACTATTTCGCGATTTAACCGGGTTGTCTCAAGTCGCATTTTAGTGAAGTGCCAATTAGGTCTAGGATATTTTACACAAAGCCCACGAAAAGTATGTTTCGTTGTTAAAAATATTTAGGCCGCTACTAGTACAATTCGAATACTATTTTTATTGAGCCCAATTTCTTTTAAGACTTCGCGATTCTAATTAGATTCCTAACCTAATTGTACCCAAAAATAATAGACACAAAATATAGAGACGCTTTCTTAGTTATATTCAAAATTCACGTCTTTCTCATCTCGAATAAAATTATATTCTATTTCAAAATGACTACAATCTAAAGTGATTACGGCTATAAATACAAAAAAGACGAAATATTTATTTTCTTCATTCAAGAGTAATGTAAACAAAACAATTGATAAAGCATTCGAATTCTAAGACGTGTTAACATATTACAATATTTGCGACTTCATGTAGTTAAAATTGACGTACATATTGTTATAACGTATATTTACGCGAAATTAAATATAAAGGACTAAATGCCACTGGTAAACTTACGTAATAGACAATATATTTTGCAGCTTTAACACAGCTAGTGTATTGTGTATGTAATGCATTACAATATATCTGTGTAATACACAACATAAACTATATTAGAACAGCCGTTTGCTGCATGTATGCATCTCCACCATTGGTGTTTGTGCTACGTAATGCAAAGTTTACACTGTGTGTGTTTGTGTATTACATTGACGTATCGGTACGTTATGACGAGTAATGTGTTTCGTGTGATTGACAGATTTACATGCAACAATGGAAAGCTTTTAAGCAAAGCTTGTTCAGTGGACCACGGGTATGAGTGCGATTGGTTTTTGGAGTACGGATTTTTAGCTGCATTTTAGGCATTTTTTTAATATACGACGTACATATTTCAAAGTCCAATGTGCAATTGTTTTTCGTGGCGTAAATGAGGGTGTTCATCCATTTTATACTTTCTAAAGAGAATCATTTTTCATTACTTAAACATGACAATTTAACTCGAGATTCAGATTGACGTTTCAAATTAAAATATTTAGATCACAAAAGATAATTTGCATTCCCCGACAGACAATGCCTACAGACCTTCTGGCGCTTCTAAACAAAACCCCCAAGTAATTAATTTGAATTTATCAAACGGAAGTAAGTAACATTTTGTCGAAACTTATCTTGACCCAAAAGTTGGACGTTTCTCGTAAAACTTGAACATTTTCATGTAAATTTCTGAATAGAGACGATTATAATCTTATCTTCGATTCCTCCTTAAAAGGTTATATTTAGAAAGGACGAAAAGGGTTCAGTTTGTACCGTAACGAACACTATCTAATCTAAATAATGAATAGAAAAAAAATACTTACGTTTTTAATAGCTGCCGATTAACAGAAATCCTCAAAAAAATGAAAATAAACGTTCACGAATCACAGCGCTTTCACACTTCAGCGGCACCGAAGTACCGGCATAAAACACAAATTGCAATAAATTTTAATTCAAAATTGGAACCGAAGTCGGGATATGAGGAGACACGTAATTTTTCGCGGGAAACAAACGAATCGCGACCGCGTCTGACCCACGCGAGTGCCACAGAGCGACTGAACCGAGCGAACGAATTCACAGTCACCTGCAATGCGTGCGCTGGTCGGTGAGGTCAGAGCAAGATAGCTATATAGAACACTTCTCTAGCTAGACAGGGACAGCATGCACACACGTGGTGGCCAGTGTCGCTACCCGCGTAGGGTAGTCGTTTTCAGGAAAGGGGCGAATCGGACAAAGGCACTTTTTACAGAAAGAAAAGTCACGCTACTATTTTTTTTTGTATTGTCGAAACACAATGGAACTCTTTTCGTGATTTTTACGTTTACTGCCAACGTGATTGCAAGTTTTACGCGGCTTCGGCTTCGGCTGTCGGGTACAGTCTGATGCAACAAAAGGTGATTCAGGTTTTTTTGTCTGACAACAAAGAGTACTAAACCGAACTATACTATCACACCAACAAGCCATCAAAAAACAAGTAAGAGTACATGTTATTACGCCACAAATATCCGAAGCTTCATCGTGTTCGACAAAAAAAAAAACAATTTTTTGCATCATCTATTCTATTAGTGAAGCTTAAAACCATCTACGTGTCAAGGCCACCATTACAATAGGTAACATCCGTAAATAGAATTAACTAGAATAGTTGAATCACTTAAATTAATTGAAGCTAGAATAAAGGCTGTGAAAACAAGCGGTCGATAATGATGTAATACTGTATCCCACAGTAGATTTGGAGAGACAGTAAGTCAGAACGATTTTGTACTCGAGATATTGTTACATACATACATCATGTCTCTAATTCACAAATGGAGCACACGACATGTTGTAAAGATTAAACATTAAACTATTTCACGCTTCGTAGCCACTTTCAGTATATTTTTTAGATACCAAGTTAATTAAAAGAGATACAATAATGATAGATTGCTAGCCTATCGCCTAAAACATATTTTTACTTATTGCCCTAGTTTCGGACACCCACGAATGAAATGGAGAGGTGCTGTTCTAAACCACATGTTCCACAGAGATTCTATTATATTTTATAATAATAAACACAAAAAAATACTTTTCGTCGTGAACATTAGAAATACTTAGTAGAAATCAAGACTAGAAAAGTAAAAAATACAAGTTCTTGGTGTAGAAACATGACGAAATAGAACTATAGAGAAAAACATATAAAAGAAGAGTAAATTAAAAGAAAGTAGAGTCTTATCGAAACCAAAGTAAAAGCAGTTTGTGAGTTATCTCAAAATAAGTTTTTTTTTTACTTGAATCGTGACAGATTTGTTTGTTAAATTTAATCTCGATTTTCAGTTAGTTCCGTTATAAAAAAAAACCATTCAATAGACAGGTAAAAATCAACCATGCTGTATTGAAAGAAGAGTTCAAAGTTTAAGGACCTAACACATTCGAAAAAAGTAATACTACGTTAGATATTTATTCATTATAAGCAAAATTGGTCAAATTAATCTAAATAATCTATGCTGAGTGTTCTGCTGAGCAAAAGCTTCCTCTCAATACAAGATGGCTTGTGCTATCAATTTATTTATTTTTTCCTTCGTATACTGTTTCCCAAACATAGACTGTCGCTCCAAAGAACTATTGTTTGCTGACCTAACTTGGTTTGCGGTCAAACCAGTCGTCAGTCCTTCGAAGATTATCACAACTATTACAGGAAAATGGGGGACACTGATAATAGATATGGAGCTTATCTCAAAAGGTCGTTTAACTGCTAAGGGAAAAAGAAGTGTTATAAAGATGCCAAAGTTTCAGTCAGTGGCAGCGTAGCTCTTGAACCGATAGATCAATTTTAATGCATTTTTTTTCACATGAAATCAATTTTCCTTCCTCACAGACTTTTTTGGTTTTGGCCTAAGAGGTTTGACAAATTTAAGTAGTCACATCTACACAGCGACATTATTTTTTGCGGATAGTGCATAGGTAATCGGTTAAAATCACCATAACATACAATCACGTCTATGTTTCCAAAAAGGAGAGGCAGATCACACGAAACGTGTAACAGACAAAATCCTGGTTATGAGTTATGACTATTCCACGCTTCGCAGCTACTTCTAGCATAATTTTAGGTTTGAGCACAAAATGGAAGAGGTAGTAATAGTGACAGGTAACTAGCCAATCACCTAAATCATACCTAAACATATTTCCTTAGTCGCCTCTTACGACCATGAAAGAAATGGAGAGGCGTTATTCTAGACCCGACACCACACGGTTAAAACAAATGACATAAACTGTTAATCGAAATGATGGATAAGCGTTCATTTTCATGGTATCCGGCATCATTTAACAGTTACTGGATCCGCTACCATTATTCTCCTATATAGCAATAAATGTGAGCCACTTCTAACATATTTTTCAGGTTTTAAGTCAATAAATACTATAGTGACAGGCCGCTAGCTTTCTTTGCATACAATTAAAAATATTTACCACAAACACGTAACAAATAACTAGAGTTTGCTCAAATAGGCGAAACATCATTAGTACAAACTTATATCCAGAAGGACCTACCATCCATTCAAACAGCGCTATCAATTTAGACTCTACCCCAAAGATCTTAAGCTAACTAATGAAACGTATCAAAGCTGGCCTCGGATAGCCAAAATTAATGGTAAAAGCAAAAAGACGAAACAATGGCCGCCCTTGGCCCGTTTCGTCTACGAACCTATTAAACTTTAATTTTGCCGCAAACTTTGTCTAACCGACACTAATTTATGTAATTATCGTTAACCTCCACAATTTATTCATTTATATAGGGAAACGGCTTTGTTCCACGTTCTCGCCCTCGGAAAACTATTACCCTAATTTAAATTATATTTATTGCGTGCCTAAAGATAGCTTCGTGTGGATCCAACACCGCTATATCGACCAGTGATTAATGAACACTTTAAAAAGTTCGATAAACAAACTACACTCTGTTCATTTTAAGATTTGAAATTTCAAAGGAAAAAATAGATTTTTTTCTCTGGAACCCAAAGGTAAAACTAGATATGATTACTGCAATCACACCTATTACTGTTTGTTATACTTAATGATTTCAATACAAATGGTATCAGTATCACGTTTAACCTTCTGGTTACCCTGAAATTGCTAAACGTGGCACAAAATTTTTGAATTCATGTGCTCTGCCTACCCCTCTTGGGATTAAAGGCATGAGAATATGTATGTATGGTATCAGTATTTGCGGCGATGCCTTGTTTACTTAAAAATGCGTGAAATTTTGACAGTTAAGATTCAAATCTTAAATTAAACGGAGTACCGAATTTTGTTGAACACGACATTTTGTAAGTTACTTGAACATAGTTTTCACATACATACAACGCCTGTATTTTCCAAGATAGGGCACACAAAACGTTACGTAGTCGAAACGATTACTATTTCACGTTTCGCGACTACTTTCAGCACTTTGTCAGGTTTTATATTGGCAGGCATAATTGCTGTAAATAAAGATTGCTAGCCTATCGCCTAAAGCATTCCTTAATCACCTCTTACAACATCCACAGAAGAAACGGAGAGATAATTATTCTATGCCCAACACCAAACAGGCAACTACCAAACAACCCAACACTCATAAACCACCGCCAACTAGCCGTACGGAATGTCAAAATGATGTATGGCACGGCGCGCGAAAAATCGCCGACGTGTCGGTACCACCGGCCGGTCGAATTAATGGCAACATTATGCTAATCCGGTCCGCGACCGGCCGGAAACGTGTTCCGGGGCCGGAAAATCGCCCCGTGTGTATTCGCGGGTAGTTTGGACATAAAAGATGCAGTGCCAAGTTCGTGCGGCGCTTGAAATGGTCGTGGGAAGTTTAATGGGTGGTCAATGGAGTGCTTTTTGTATAGGCGTTTTTTTTACATACATACACACATTCTCATTCCGAAGATCTGCCGCTCCCATATTGGAGCCAACATCCATAACATAACATCACGGTTTATTCCCTGCAGGGCAGGCATAGACAACAGAGTGCCATACGCTTCTATTCAGACGTAGGTACTTCTCTCGCTTCATCCACATTCAACCCTGCCGTCATAAATGTTCGTAAGTTTCGGGTACTTCTAATGCGGCCTGTTTTCACACAATCGCCGATCTGGTTGAAAATCTTGACAGCAAAACTGCCAAAGGTCCGACATTAAAATATTTTAAGAACTCAAAATAAATGTATATTAATTGTACTAGAAATACACATAGGCATGTTTTACCCAAAGTTGTAATTTTTTGTAAATTTCACATGAAAATGACTTTAGATAACTAGTAAATTTGCCAATCTACCAACACATAAGTAAATTTAGAGTATATTTTAATAGTCTATAACTGTACTGTACAGCCCTCGACAGTGTAGTAAAAACAACAACGTATTTCATTACATTAAGAGGATAGGAGTCGCCCCGCTTCAAACCACCTTCTCCATACAAACGTAGTCCCCTGTTTTCTCCGTGAATAATGACATTAGAGCAAAAAATTTTTTTACGTTATATTTGTATCTGTTTTGGCTATGCCCCTACGTTTTGCTTTTATCGATTTTCTAAAAAAAAAAAAAAATTAAATAAATAAAAATAAAAATCGATAAAAGCAAAACGTAGGGGCATAGCCAAAACAGATACAAATATAACGTAAAAAAAATTTTTGCTCTAATGTCATTATTCACGGAGAAAACAGGGGAATACGTTTGTATGGAGAAGCGGTTTGAAGCGGGGCGACTCCTATCCTCTTAACATAAGCTATAAAAATACGGGATCTTTTGTAAGTTTTGGTGCTTTTGGGATCGCGTGCGTGAAATTTCGGTCGTTTTAATACTTACTTAATTAGTATGCAAATTATTTACTTAAATAAATATGCATTAGAATGAATCAAACATATTTTGATACAAGCCTTAGAACCTACCTGAATAAAATTTACAGTAGCTTGCTTTCATCAGAAGTAGGTTTATTTTAGGCTTACAAAAAAAATCTTGGTTTACAGGAAATTCACTTAATTTTGCATATTTCTGCACTTTTATCCCGATTTTATTTTGTTTGAAAGATATGGCTCAAAAGGAGGCGTTTTCAAGTCTTGCGGCCGAGGCTGTATATCAAGCATGAGTAATATTATGATCTTTATGCACGTCAATGTAAAAGTTAATTTGCATAATCTAAATGACACTTGCATATATGTATGTATTCCCAAAGGGGTAGGTACGCAGAACACATGAATCATCACAGACTAAACGTTATTTGACTTTATCTGACTACGGTCTAAAGCCACTTTCTGATAATTTATTGAAAACATTTTCCTCTTTACATTAACAGCTGCAACCAACAATAACTTTTAACGGTCCTATACAATTAAGTCCATAATTTTTATATTCAATACCACAATAAATAAACGACGAACAAAAAAACTGTGAAGAATATTAATGAAATAATAATTGGCTGTTACGGCTTCCTCCCATTGTCAGTGTTTTTATAAGAAACCATTATAAGGTACGATTCCTCCGACACGATAATTATTCCATTAAAGAATTCAGAACTGTGTAAGTAGTTAGAGTTGAAATTGATAATGTAGCCGTTGTATAAACAAAAGAATATAATTCTGTTAGCACGTTGCTGCAAGGGAAAGTATAATCTGTAAAAAATGTAACCGACATAATATATCGAAAGAGAAATGCAAGCTTTTTTGTTCACTGTACTTTTGCAACCTGATGTGTACGTCTTGCAGGTGTCCCAAATTTCAAGTAAAACAATTTTGTATCGTATAACATCACTTTCAAGATTATTTATAGCCATATAAGCACTTGACTGGCCACTTCTTGACACATAATGACATTTATGATAACAAACAACTGTTTGACATGAAGAAAGGTACTAGATGCAACGGTTTTTTAGTCAATCGCTCAGAAAGATATATTTTTTGACATTTATTTACTTACGGAAAAAAAAGTTTCCTAAATAAATAATCAAGGTGATTTTTTTGTAAGGTACGGTCAGGGACTTTAATTCATGAGCTACTATAGAACCTTTTCAAGAAAAAATCATTACTATTTCCCTTGATAATTAATGGGATGTCACTGTGACGTTTACTGTGAATCGATTCCATGGTGGCTCATGAATTAAAGTCCTTGACTGTACCATTGCATCTCTTACTCATATAATGAACCTGACCTACTGAAGAGTATACTATACAGTATACCTACCTACTTGCTTTACGCTAATCACTCAAAACCATGACTGTCTACGTGCATACTTTTTATGGATATCTGACTGACCAAAAGAGTTAGACGTCACAATAGTCAACCTCGCGCGGCAACTAGCCCGGCAATGGGTGAACTGCACATACGCTATTTCCCACGCCACGCAAACACCGTTCCCGAGGGAGAACGTGCGCGTTCAAAGTAGCGTATGTTGAAGTTCTAAAGCAGTTACAACGGAATAGTTCGTGCATTACCAGCACAGAGCACAATGCAAGGTCGCAATACACAATAGCGGCGCCGGCGCAGGTGACCCGCTATCAAGATCAAGGGGCCAGTACCGAGGCCTTATTAGGCTTAAAGACTGTTCATGCCATCTAAAAGTTAATAAAAAAACATGTCGTTTGAAATGGTATGATTTCGAATGTAATAATAATAACCGATACATTTACGCCACCACACCGCGCCGCCTCGCCTTCGCTGACAATGTTTTTGAAGCTTTAAACTTTAAAGTTGTACGAGTATAGGTACAGTCAAGGACTTTAATTCATGAGCCGCCATGGAATTAATTCATAGTAAACGTCATAGTGACTTCCTTTTAATTATCAAGGGAAATTGTAATGATTTTTTCTATGAAAAGGTTCTATGGTGGCTCATGAATTAAAGTCCCTGACCTTCACCGTAAGAGAGAAGTAAGGTTTTAGAGACAGAATAGACTCAACTACTCATAATTTCAAAAACGACATTTCTATCATGCTTAATTATTTTAATTTAAATATACTACAGAATGATACCATGTACAACGTTCACAATTTTTTTCTTATTAGATTAGTATTTTTGTTACGCGCCGCCGCCCAGTTCCCCCCGGCCGATATCGCCGTATTTAAGGCATCATATCAGAAACCTCTTAAATTAACAGTGATTCTGTACTATATTATGCATGTATCATACATGCAAACCTTCGTTTTTAGTCACTCTACTTAATAAAACAAACGGCATTAAAATCCGTAAAGTAGTTTTAAAGATCTAAGCATACTTAGGGACTGACAGCGGGAAGCGACTTTGTTTTATAAATTCTCACTCCAAAACAATCTAGGCTTAGCACGGCAGCACTCTCTAGTCGCGTCGCGCGCGGGATAGTCTACCTGTCACTTTCTAACATCTCTAGTTAGACAGTGACAGGTATAGTCTATGTCGCGCGTATCTCTACTCGTGCCCTGTCTTGCTAGGGGGACTGGTACGAATCCTATCACCACGTATGTATTGTACAATTTTAATCAACCACGATGGCAACACTGGAGGAGTATCTTATTTAACTTCCACACACGGTTCAAGTCTCCAATCATAAACTTCACACCATAAACCCTCCAAACTTCGTTCTATTAACTGAACACGCAATAAAAAATAATAAAAACAAAAACGAATCGGCCATAAATCACTCGCAAGCTCCCTAAGGCAAGAGTCGCTGCACAAAAATAAATTGGAATTTGAGAAGTTGTAAACAAAGGACTGTCATTGTCGAGCCTGTTCCTTGGAACCCGAAGATGTGTTTAGAATGGAAAAATTAAATGTCTAAAATGTATAATTTACTGTTTTCGTTTCAGGTCAAACGTTAAGTTGGGTTCGAGTTGTCGTTTTTACACAAAGCTCTCACTCAACAATTCTTGTTATAAACTGTGTATGGTATTAAAGGTATAATTCTAGCTTCTAGATAAACCTCAATGTGCATGTTTGGTCCGCTTCTTCTGTGGATGTCGTAAAAAGCGCCTATGGAAAATTGGTAAAATTAATTTGAGCGAAAGGGTAGCAACTAATTGCTATTTTACTTTTTTTATCCAGCTTGGTATAAAACATTATGCTAAAATGGCACCGAAGCCTGAAATAGCCTATGCTTTCGTATGCTCTGCTTCTTTCCCATTTTCGGGAATACGGGCGTGTACATTTTTTGTATTTATAAAATTATTAAAAATCTACAAAGGTATACCGTCAAAATCCTATAGAAAATTGTATTATGCATTATATTGTACCATGTAGACGTCACTCGACACCTCACATCCTACGTAGTTTTTTGTTCGAGAAACAAAAGAATACTGTACTTTTTTCTTTTAATTCTTAACAGTTCTTGCAATCATCTTCCCTATTTCCCTATGCTGAATGCATGCCTCGTGCCCCAGTAGGCTTCACAATTTCACAGCTCCGTTTGTGAAGATTGTCATAATTCATGGTGGCCCTTATGAAATTACACACGTTACGTTATTGGTCCGGGGGGGCCAGCTGTCTTGGGGTAGGCAGTATTATTACGTTATCATATTATTATCCTCCTTTAAATTGGGTGGCTGGCGATCTGTCCCTGTTTTGTTTTCGGGTTCTGCTGTTATTCCCTAATGCAGGGGTCGGCAACTCTTTGGCGAATGTTGAATTTTGAATAATACTCTTATTACTTTGGTATACCTTAAATATAATGTGGTCAGTTTTTATATGAACCAATCGACTTAGACGAGTTATTCTGTCCGTTAATTCGAGAGACTAGGTCTAGATATAGTATAGATATTGTCTAAAGCTCAGGAGATGTGCCATAAAGAAACGTGTTTATCACTACTATATTTCGATCTTACTAGAAACTGTATCCTAGAAAATCGTAATTTTGCTAAGTGACTCGGGAGATGCAGTACCGTCTTTAAACTATTTGAGGCCCTGGACACATTAGGATCATGGGGCCCCTATGGTTATCATTTGGTAATCTGGCAGGAACTAGGGGGCCCCATTCAATCGATGGGCCCTGGGCACGAGCCCATAGGGCCCAGTGGAGAAGCGGGGCCTGGGGAGATGTCACCATGGCAACCACACATGTGAAATAGTTGATTCACAAATACGTATACGCACGTGTAAGCTAGAGGTCTTTCTTTCGTGTAAGGTAGAGTTTCCATTCTACTCAAATAAAAAACGGTGCAATATATAACTTGGTTTGATATCGGGCAGTTTTAAACATATTTTAAAGTAACTTACACAAATTCAATAATCCTTGTACTCCAGATCGGGGAAAAACACTAACCTGTAACAAACAAAAATAGATTAAAGCTCCTTATAAATAGAAAACAATTTTGTACAATGCTTAAAAAGGCAAAGTGTGTCCTTTGTTACCGTAAGAAGAAAGCATTACCTATTTTATTCTAGAAAGGTATTAAAGTTAACACTGTTTTCCACTTCGCTGAGATACAGTGTTTTGGTTAAGATTATGTTTACGTAGAATTTTCTACACAGGGGGCCAGAAATCGACCATAAATATTTTAACAAGTGGTCGACTCTACGCGTCTACAAACCACTGTAAAATATAACCTGTTTTTTATTATTATTGACCTCATGGGGCAAATGTTTCGTCGCTTTTCAGGTCAATGCACCCTGTGTTACTTATCTCCCGTACGCAAGTCCGGTACCTGTAATCGTTCATTGCAGTTTTATATTATTCCACATCGGAGCAAGAAGTACAATGATTTACCCGAAAAAAATATCTGGAAATAATTCAAATACATTCCTTCCCCATCTAAAGCGATTACATAATAATATTTCATAACTTAATTGCCCTCCATTTCTTTCTTGGACGTCGAAAGAGGCGATGAAGGTAACAGTTTAATGTACATTTTAAGCGAAAGGCTAGCCGCCTGGCGCTATTATACCTGCAAACTTAAAACCTAAAAAAATATACCTACTATCGTAGAAGTCGCCACTGCCTACGCTATTTCGAAACACACGGACAGGCGTGATATACTCGTACGTATGTATGTTCCTAATAGACACAGTCGAAAACAAAAGCTACATAAATTAATGTATGCAATAACACAAAATTAGGCTTTAAATCATTCGTGTGATAATAATATTACGAAAAAGCACGCGATGCTCGTTTCATTTGGACATTCGTAATTTAATGACCCTCATCACATAATAGTTACAATGACTACAATAACAGTATTTTCAGTCTGAAGAATAACACCTTTCCATTTCTTCCGTGGATGTCTATGCTTTAGGCGACAGGCAAGCAACTTGTCACTATTCTACCTCTTCTGTTTTAAAACAAAAAATTACGCTAGAAGTGGCTACGTTCCGTGAAATAGTATTGTATTGTATTGTATGACTCTTTATTGCACATAAAACAATTACATAGAATAACAACAGAAAAACAATGTAACTTACGTGCAAAGGCAAACTTATCCCCGAGGGGATATCTACCAGTTAACCTTCGGGCAATTGGCAGGAAAATTGGAACGAGCAGACATACAAACAAAATAAGAGAACAAAAAAAGTAGATAAAACCTAAAACTACTTAATATAAACAGACAATTATAAATAAATATATCTCATACATAAAACAATACATCCTAATACAAACAAATAACTATCACTATTATAAACTAATACATAACATCCCATAATTATAAATAAAATATTATAAGTTATAACATACAATAAATAGATGGAACACATAACAACCAAAATTTATGACGATTTGTCAAGCCAATACTCCTCCAAACGTCTCCTCAAATAGTCTTGGTTTCATCTATTATGTTTCATGTGCTCTGCCTACCCAGCTTGGGAAAACAGACATGAATGTATGTATGTATGTTCTTTCAGTCTAGGCAAAATCGAGTCTAGTATTTTCCCGAACCTCAAAACATCCCGTTCATTCATTCACTCATTGAAAAACAAATGACCATCGATTTATACGCCATGCTATTTCCAAAACACATGCTCACTTCCAATGATCCGTGCATGTTTCTATTTACAAACATAAGTCTATTATGCAAACTCTATGCGCAGACGTCATGGGATTAGGGGATGGCAGTGCGAGCCAAGTCCTGTCAAAAAATGTGTGGATTATTAAAGGGAAAATGTTGGTGAGGTGCGGTATGTATTAATGTGAGCTTTCACAAGTTACACGCAATGTTTAAAAATGGTTTTAATTTTTGTCATCATCGTTATCACGCGTGAAATTGTCACTTGAGCCATTTTACAAAATTAAAATAAGTTTTTCATACACAGAATCATGAATGTTTTTGATAATAATTGAAAAAAAAATGCCTCCAATTTTTCCCCAAATAAACAGTTTTATGTAATGTAGCGTGGCAACCAACTCAATGCATCTCTCGGGATCAGTTTAGTAACTGGTTGGTGACTAGTATTGTATTGTATTGTGTTGTATTGTATGACTCTTTATTGTACACAAAAACACTTACCAAAAAACAATTAGCACGAGAACAGCCTTATGCACAAAGGCGAACTTATCCCCACTACTATACTAGTCGCTTTGTATGTGGTCTGCAATGTGACTGTAAGGACGGTGTCGCTCATGCAACTCTTTACTAATTTCAGTGTGTAACAATTTTTTTTAGTACCATGTGCGGCCTAAGTGTAAAGTAGTTCTGAAGTTTTTTTTGCCAAACTTGGCGCATTTTTCCCATCCAAATAACAGAGTTTGGGTGATTCCGCGTAGAGGTTTTACGGCTCAGTTGGTCACGTATTACGGGGCATGCGACACGCTGTTCGAATGCCGTAGACGTTTTGGGCTAAGTGGAGCTGTAAAATATGAGGTTGAATACGATTCGGCCATCTTGTGGTAACCAAGAACCCAAATGGATGGAGCGTTCCAATCGCATATAGCGATTTTGTCGCTAGACACGACTTTAGCTCAAGTCTTAGCGACTAGCCATGTTTTGACAAGTAAGTAGGGTATAATTAAAATACGTTTGGCCATCTTGAATTAACCAAGTTTCCAAATGGATGGAGGATTCCAATCTTTCGTTAAAAAAAACATTTTTTCAACAGTGAATCAAATCAGCAACTATAATCATCACCATCAGCCTATATTTGTCCACTGCTGGACATAGGCCTCTCCTATGGCACGCTACTCAACTCGGTCCTCCGTTTTCCTCTTCCAATCCACTTCCAGCCATCTTGCCTATATCGTCGCTCCGTCTTGCCCAAGAGCGTCCTACACTACGTTTGCCAAGCAATTATAGTGATTGACGTCTATCTGACCACATGGAAAATGCAGTGTTTTTACAGTTGTACATACATTCCCATTGGTCATTTCATTCTGTATACTGACGATTTTACAGTTTCGCACTAGTTTTCTATTATCTGCGTAGCGTTTCGTGTGCTCTGCCTAATCCATTCAGGAACACAGGCCTGATGTATATATGTATGTATTCTTAAACTCGCACGTATCCATGTATTTGAATAAGGCGCATACCACACTGTGGTAATCCGACCGCGATAATGCGATTCCGATCGTGACGTCACGCGCGTGTTGTTACATTACGCGTTGACAGGCGTCAGTGTGAGCGACGCTTTGCATTCCGGCTCGCGTGAAATACGGGAACGAGACAAAAGAGGGCGAAAATGCGAACTATGGTATTAAAATGAGATGAAAAAATCGACACTGTTTTCTGTTTCGAACTTGAATATTAAAAATTGATTGATTTTGTATCTCAAGGGGTTTTTCTTTTGAATTCAGTCATAGTTTTATTAATGCGACTTCCAGATCCTGACAAAATAGCCTTTAAGAATGAAATTAATAAAATATTTTTTTTCAGCTTTTTCTTTGATATGTTGTAATCTGAACTATTGTATATAGTAGCACATATATAAACTTACATTTTAGGATAGAAATAAAACCATTATTGGCAACCACACCACACACACCAGCTGCCCGGCGTACCCTGGGCGAACCACCTCAGCCGCCCATCCGTCCGCTGTCTTCATCACAACCCTAGGGGAGTACCGATCTACGGAGGTCAAACCAGACGGGCTTACGTTCCCCGACCTAGTTTGTTTTTAAATAAATAATTTTTAACTTGTTGACGTTTCGGTGTTTTTATTTATAATCCACCTTTTGGGTCCCGAATGTCACAATAGTTATATTAAAAAAAGTGATTAGATAGATACAAGATAGTGTGGTTTTAGGTTTACAATCATACTTCTCTATCTCGTCCATGGATCACATGGAGACGATTGACGGAATAGGTACCAGGTTAGCATAACCTATCAGTATTATACTTCTGTTATCTTCATGTAACACTAGCCGCCCACGACTTCGTCCGCGTAGTATTCGGTTACTTACTACACTTGTTGTCACATTTTGGACAATTCACATAATATCTTAGTAAATTGTAGCTTGTTTGTTATTCTGATTAAGCTACTTCTTTAAAAGATTCATTAAAATCCATTCTGTAGTTTTTGCAAGAAAGAGTGACAATCATCCAAACATCCAGTCTCACAAACTTTCACATTTATAATATTAGCAGGATTTTTGTGTATAGGTGTCATCATCATAGTGGTTGGTTGTCACCTGCATCCAGCGTTTTCTCAAGAGCTGTATAAGGTCGGCTATCTTATAGGTAGACATCCTAAGCTGCGCTTGCTAGTACGTGATCTCCACTCCAATTTAGACTTTATAGGCTATCTGCTCTGAGAGCAATGTGGCCTGCCCATTGCCACTTGAACTTGCTTATCCGGTGGGCTACATCGGTGACTGCAGTTCGTCTACGGATCTCCTCATTTCTGATTCGATTGCATCTATAGAGACACCCCGAGCATAGCCCTCTCCATAGCTCGTTGAGCGACTTTGAGCTTTGAAATGAGGCGGTTAGTGAAAGACCACGTTTCGGTGCCGTAAGTCATCACTGGTTGCATACAATGATTAAGGTGCTACGCATACGACAGACTTTTTATGCTATCGAGTCTGCGGCGCAAGAAAAGTCTGCGTGGATTGTACGCATTTTGCGCCACACATTTTTGGCGTCGTGTGTGTTACTGCATATAATTCCATGGGTTCTATTTCCACAGGCTAAAAAGTCCTTCGCGGATAGTCTGTCGTCTGCGCAGGGCCTTAAGACTTTCGTTTTGACGTTATCTATGAAAGAAGTGGAGAGGTATATTTGTAAGTCCAACATCACGCAAATAATGTGACGTAGTGGAAGTAAAACGTCGATAAAACGTGAAATTACAAGGCTAAATAAAAATTACGCTGCGAACAAAGGCTATTCAAGGCAAATGCTAACATAATAAGAAAGAAAAATATTTTACCACCCTAAACTGACATGACTCAACTTTTCATACTTCAAAAGCCCATTGTATTCTGACAAATTAACGAAATTGTATAGACGGCTTTCACAAAATAACGGCAACGAAACGCATGGAACACTCGACCCCTTTGCTTCATATTACAACTAACACGATTTATGTAAATTGCTAAACAATGCAGCACTGTCAAGCAAATCAATGAGATGCGATGCGTGATGATGAGATGAGATAATAATTAAACATAAATGTGGGTAGTTGTGAACCGCTGTCAATTGTTGTGTCAAGCAGTCGCGCTGAAAGAGTGGCGACGCGAATTGCGCGTCTTTCCGCTACCGTGGCACGTTGCTCGACATAATGGGTCACGAAATGACCCGAAACATGTCCAGCTTCCGATTTATTTCACTTAACGTACTATTATAACTTAACCTTTGAACGAAATAATAAAAGTATAAAATAAAATAATATAAGCAATGGCTATACGACCAGTTTTATCTGTTTATAATTCCGTCAAAAATAAGAACTGAAGATGAAAAATAACCTCGCTTGGTGAAAACAACCTTTTTTGCACAAAATCCGCATTAGATCGCCAAATGACAGCCTACACCATTCTTTACTATAATCAAATGTTGAATCAATGACATTTATACATCGTTAGGTGAACATTGTGACATGCAGTTACGACTGTTTGTCGTTCCGTGATGAGATTGCTTGTGTTGGAACATAATTAGAAGCTGCTTTGGTTGAGACCGCGTTGAGGGCGGGACTCGTCAGCTATTTTGACGTGTACAAACTTGCCTACATTGGTATTTTTAAGTTATTTTATGCTCTGTGCTTTATATATGAATATGACGTGATTATCTATACATTTTTTAAACTAGAAACCCGCTCCGGCTTTGTACGCGTGCATAGCTGATTTAGATACCTACATACATCAAGTCTATATTCCCGACAAAATAAAAGCATGACTTTTTCACGTTTTCAGCCATTTTTAGCGATCCGTGCTTCCTTCCCGTGTGGTGCCGGGTTAGAATAGCACGTGGGTGTCGTAAGAGTCGACTCTGGGAAAGGGTTAGTGTATTGTGGGCGATGGGCTAGCAACCTGTCACCGCAATATCACAT
>BHDV01038785.1:209468-229146 GCA_005406045.1 Adoxophyes honmai | reverse complement strand
GAAACGAGAAGTTTTCTTATAGTTGTGCTTTATACCGCAATATAACCGAGTTCCTCGCGGGCGAAGCCGCGGGCGGAAAGCTAGTGGCTAAATAAACTAACAAACGAGCATCACACCGACTTTAAATGTAACACAGCTATTGATGAAATATTTAGCACATTGGTATAGCAACTGTTAAGTCGCTAAGCTCTTGTTTTTATGCCACAGCTTATCAACTAGGCATTAATTAAAGAAGTTCTGCTAGCTAAGGTAACGGACAGGATTCAATTAAAACTTTAGTACCTTCTCCAAATAGACAAATTTCATTCATTCACTTTTATTTGTACGTAACTCTTTCGGCGGTATATTTGCTTTTAAGGTTTTTAAAAGTGAGTAAGGTTGTTTGTTGTCTTCTTAGCTATTAGTATGTTCTGTATTCCTATAACAGAACTATAAATAGCAAAAATAAACAAGTACACAACTCACAAGTCAAAGTAAACAAAAATCTTCTTTCTAGTTCAAACAGATCCTGTGTGGCGTTTAGAATTAAACCTCTCCATTTCTTTCGCACATGTCGTAAGAGGCGACTAAGGTATGGTTTAAGCGACAGGACAGCAACCTCTCCCCATCTATTTCCATTTATTTTTAATCCAAAAATCATGCTAAAAGTTTCTTTGCTTTACCTTGTTTTGGGAATACAGGAGTGATGTGATGTATGTATTTATGTGTGTATCAGCCAGGTTAATTATTTAAACGCGAAAAATACAACAAACGGCCAAAAGCCCCAAAATTACTCCAAAACCGCTTTTGCCATTCCATTTCACGGCATTTATTTGACAAAATGACAACCTACTTTTACAATTGATAATTTTTTTCTTTCTTTTCAAATCACTTTAGTTTTCAATAGACTTGTCCACAAAGGGCCCCAGATATTACCGTTTCCTGGGAGATATCGGAGTGTTACAAGACTTGTTATTGGGGAACTCAGCTGTCTATGATAAAAAATATGGTGAAGGTAGAGCTTGGGAGGACTTTGTAATTAAAATATAAAATAAGTAGTCTTTATGTTTACTAGTCGGAGAATTTTAATGGAGTGACAAAGTCATAACAAGGAACAAGGAAGCTTTTTAAAAATTCAAAAATATACACTTATAAAGATAATTTACATTAGCCAGTACTATTTATTTACAACAGTCTAGATTGTCGGAGCTCGATTTGTCCATTTCAATATCAAAATTTATGGTTTTGTTTACATTGTGGGCGTTTTGAGTACCTGATTTTCTTCGGTTTGCGAGTTAATTAAGAACGAACAAAGGTATTTGTTAAAAGACAAGAACTATGCTAATTTTAGTCCAGTTTTTTGAAAGAACAAAAATGTTTCAGCCCTTCAGGAGTAAAAAAAATAAAAATTAGTGACCATGAGCGTCACTGAATGTTTTTTTTGTGTCCATTGTGCCCTAATGGTACTAAGTGGGTTTGTAAATATCATTAACATCCACCATTTAGCATAATGCTAGTTTAAACATAGATAAACAATCCGTCCCATAAATATGTCCTATAGCTGATCACAAGCCTCCACTCAGTACGAGATGGCTTGACCTATAGTTTCCTTGTCAGTATTGAATTACTTCGTAATTGTAAGCCGGTCTCACAATGTTTTCCTTCACCAAATAGCTCATGGTAAATATCGCACATAAATTCCTAGAAATTCAGAGATGCGAGCCTGGGGTTCAAACCAACGACCCTCTGCGTAAGAGGTTTGTCGAACCGCTTGTTACCACAGCTAAACATACTAAAAGAGGCATAATAGTGACATGTTGCTAGCCTGTCGCCGAAAACAAACCTAAATCGACTTCATTAGTCGTCGTACGACATCAACGGAAGAAATCGAAAGTGTAATTCTAAAACCCAAAACTACGCATAAACATAGGTAAATTAAAAATGTATAAAAAATAACCTTTTTATGAATTTACCCGATCAATTGAATAGTTCTTTCTGATTGCGCAAGATGCATTAGTTTCTTTTGTTTGAAAACGTGCCAGGATTCTTTTACTTATAATTCTTTCTCGTCGCGATGCAGAATTTTAATTGCTATTTCATGTTTCTTTTATTGCTCTAATAGATCGTTTTAAGTAGGTAAATGTAGTTTAGGATGGCAACAACGACAGTGCTACAGTAAATTACTCAGGATTTGGCCTAAAATTAACTTTTACTGTCGCATTAACTACAATCACTCCGCAAATTTCACAATAAAATACTTAGTTGCATCAGTTTTCGTTTTACAAACACATTCCCCTCTAAATAACACTACTTACATGATTCAAATCAGTAATTGTTATAAGAAGGTCGTTTTTAGAATGTCCAATTATTTTCATAACGAAATTATTTGCAAAATCATCAACAAAAGGATCGAAAACAAATGAAAATCTAATTCCATGAATGAAATCGCCACAAAGAAAATATTCGAAGTTTGAATTTTCACATCAGCAAAAAAGCTTGCATCGTAGTGGCCAGTGTTAAAACTACTATTTTGTAGGTGAGAATCAGAATACTTTTCCGTGATGGCAACTCCCTAAAAATAATGCCAGAGGCGGGAAAATCGTAAACGGACATTAGAGCGGGATGAACGTATTAAAGTCGCCCGTGCGTGAACGGGACGCAATGCGCCGTGTTTATTACTCATCTAATGGGGTTATGCTAAAACGTGGCATTAAGTTTTTGGTGAGACAACCTATTTATGGCTGTTTTTGTTTCTCACTGGCGCCATACATTTTGCTTGCTACTATGTTTTAAACACACGAAATTTCAGTGCGATTTTGTTCAATTTGTAATGGAATTTATTTTGAAAAGTTAAAACGGGTTGTCAGACGAACTGTCTACTGACTTTTTTTTACTAAAAAAAATACTTAGGTGCTTTTAAGAACTATTCTTCAAAGCTGTTTGCAGGGCCAGTCAACATCATTTATTTGTTTATTCCAGCCAATTACATTATTATAGTGCAGAAATTCAAGTGCAGTATGGATACAGGCAGATCATAATAATTATGGCACTAACTGTGCAATCTGGTAACAATCCGGATTCGATTCGCATTATAAATAGGTTTAATGGTTACCAGATCACGTTTCATGCACTTCATGTACTTACACATTTGAGGATTATTAGCATTTTATATAGCTGAAAGTGGATACCATGTAAATATATTATGTTGTTTTTGTTATCAATGTTATCATCATAAAATAAGTTTGAAAAAGAAATCACAATTCTAGACAAATGAGAATCACTCTACAGAATAGAATAATATATAATAAAAAACAAAGATCCCGACGAATTGAGAACCGCCTCCTTTTTTGAAGTCGGTTAAAAATGAGCAGTAAGGTAGACAAATTAATTTCACTTTTCAAAGCACTAACTCTTAAAAACTTTACTTTCTATGAAACGATTCCAAAATATACGAAAATATCTTTACCCAAATAGATTCCACAAAACCTTAATAGATGGCGACGCAAATATATAAAAACTTTACACCCAAGGGTATCCTGTGAACTATAAAGATTTTGAAGGTGAATCCAGAATCCATTTGAGCTGAGCAAATTCTTTTTGCACAATCTCCTAATGTACCGCCACAAGGGAGCTAAAAGGCTTGCTATTTTGACTGAAAAGCTTGTGAAAGAATTCTGGCCGGCTTTTGAGGCTGCTCACAAAAGTGATACTCTGTTAGTGTACAGGGATGGCGTGATGGAATATGAGGAAAATTCTAGACGCAATGCTGCAGGTTTTAGAAAGGCAGGTGGATAGTTGCTTTTAAATGACCGGAACAGTTACGTGTACAAAATAGGTAACAATAAAGTTATTGCCAACAAATTTGGCCCGATTTTTTGTAGTAAGGACTCTCACCAACTAAAATTTGGCCTAAATTTTTGCCGATCGATTAACTACGTGCAGAAGATTCACTCTCGAACATGGTAAGGCGTAAAAATATTGCTATCTCTTTCTACCGTCACATGCTTGTCGTAGACCTTTCAAAGACGATGTATACTCTATGCAGTGAGGTCATACTGAAAAACTTTTATTATGAGATCATTGCCAAAACTGCAAAAAAACCTGTTTCACACAAATCGGGTAACGCCAAGGATTTGTATGAAACAGGACAGCCATTTTTTCGCGATTTCGTTATTGGTATCAGCACATGACCGTATTTAGCAAACGTGTAACGCTCGTTTAGACATAATACTTACTCTAAAGTCAGTCACACATCTGCAAATTTCTGGTGACTCGAAGCTTTTAATGGGACTTTATTATGTTTAAGTTGTTTTCTTCGTCCATGTTACATGATAGTTGTCTCTACATTCGTCGTATTACAACATTAAGTAGTAACATAAGCTTAAATTGTGTGTTACTACTAACGTAATTGCAAAGCGCGACTGTGAGTTTTTTGTTAATGTATTTTGTAAAAAAAGTACGGATAACTCACGTCTAATTTGTAGCCCTTCATCTAGGAGTCGCGGCGGCTGCTGCTTAACCGGTCTGTTCGTGTCGAGCTAAACTCAAGATTTACAATTTTTTTTTTCGAACTTACACTTCTAAACAACCAGCAACTTTAAAACTAGTTGATAAAATCAAAAGAACTGTCTTAGGTGCCAGTAACAATAACGTTTATTCAGCCCATTGAGGATAGAACCTATAGAGTACTAATGTCATCTTGGTTGTTCGGAAATTATTCCGCAAAACAATTGAAGTGATCGCTGTGCTCTTATTGGCCGGTCCAAGATCGCGCGTAACGCTAGTGCCTTTTTCTTTACGGTTATTGGCTCTGTACAGTTTCTGTGACAGTGACGGTGACGTTTAGTATGTTGAAATCAACAAACTATTTGCGGACCGGGGTTGCGAACATTGTTTCTCTATAGGTTCTATCCTCTATGATTCAGCCTGTGACAACAGAAAAAAACATCCTTGAATTCAACTGGCCAGTAATATTATTACCTATCATCAGATGTGCCGCCAACCTAGAAAAATTCAAAAGAAGAACCATTTTCCTAACCTACTTTCATTTCCACACTAAACTTTCGTGACAGTCGTGTGATATGACGTCACAATGTCACTATAGGATAATTTTAAACGGCATGCGGCGCGTGCGTGGCTGCCTTGGCTAGAGTCCACTGACGTACTCGAGAAAAAACTTTTTAAAAAGTAATAAATCATGGAGCGATCGACTGGGCTGTGACGTCACGCCATTCAGCCGCCGAGGCGTTACTACCGTTTTGCTTTCGGTTTTCCCGCCTCGTTTGACAAAGATGGCTGCCGTTTTTAATGCAAGTGTGAAGAAGCAAGTGAAATGTATTCCTTTTTTATGTAGGTTGGTTTCTATATTGTTTACCATGGTGATGTCCTCGGATTCTTCTGATTCATCCATTAAATAAGATTATTCGGTATAGCTACAAAGATATTTCTAAAACGCGCAATTTCGAATTACAAAAAAAAATGTACCCTACCCATATTTATAACCCGTTAACTAAACATCTGCGTAGTATCGAGTTCAGAATATCACCTCTCCATGTCTTTCGTGGATGTTGTAATTTCTAACTAAAAACCTAAAAGAAATATGCTAAAAACAAATGAACGTTCATATCCAGGTAGACAGAGCATACAAAACGTTACATAGTGATAACATTCGTGAGAATGGTCATCTATTTTTTAGAAGTTTTGTAGCCACATTTAGCATAACTAAACAGAGATAAAATAGTGACAGCTAGCATGTCGTCTAAAACACACCTTAACCAACCTCCTCAGTCACCTCTTACAAAAAAGAAAAATCTCTCAGCTTTCCAAAGAAGCTCACTGTTTAAAAATCATCTTATCGAGAAACAACAGTAACTCCCCGAGGTACCAAGCGCCGTTCTGCGGATTCGCCCCAATAAATTATTTTTACGACATCTTTATACATTTTGTTCCGGTTTCCAGCGTAATTTTACGAGTGTATTAAGGTGGTATGTATCGGGGAAAATATTGGCCGTAAATTTGGAGGTCACGTGTTTTAAATTCACTTGGTTATACGTAGGGTGGTCTATTTATGGGGGCAACGCGCTACGAAAAAATGACTGTCTCTGGTTTAAAAGAAGAACTTCAAGAAAATACTCATACTGTTGGTCAAAACATCGCGTAATGGAGGATTGGTCGAATTGTGTCACTTGATGTGTTTTTTTGCACATGTCTTTCAAAATCACCGGCAAACATTGAGAATCACCGTGATGTCTGTATGCAAGTAACAACTACCAGCCCTTTACAGCCTACCACAGACTCAAAACAAGGATCACCAAATCGCTAGAATGAAAAATCACCAGACTAAATCCAACATGGCGGTCAGAATCACTCGTCGCTTCACATAATCGATGCTGTCTAGACAATCGCTTTGTGACCGACTCTGATTGAACCATTAGATTGATTGCAATCGCTGGCCACAGTGAAAGTTGCGGGGAAATATTCTATATTTTTCTACAATACAAAAACATGGAGTAAGTAGAGACATTTGGATTTTGTTGTGCATCGTGAGTGGGGATGAGATTGATTTATACAGGAGATAAAGAGTGATTTATACAGGACTAGCTTTTGCCCGCGGCTCCGGTCGCGTTCAATTCGGGGTATCGCAGAAGAGATAGCACACATAATTTATAGCTTTCTACATTGATAACTTCCACCCCTCATTTTAGGGAACCCCCCATTTCCCTAAAATGAGGGGTGGAAGTTATCAATGAATGAATTGAAGAGAGAAAAAGTAGCCTATGTCACTCTCCATGCCCTAAACTATCTCTACCTAAAAAATCACGTCAATTCATCGCTCCGTTTAGCCGTGAAAGACGGACAAACAAACAAACAAACAAACAAACAAACAAACAAACAAACAAACAAACAAACAAACAAACACACTTTCACATTTATATATTAGTACGGATACGGATGGCCGGAAATTGGTCGTAAATATTTTTAACCTGTAGTCGGATACGCGTCTAAAAACCCCTATGAAGTATTTTTTTTCGTGGAATTTTCGTGTAAAAAAAATCACGAAAATCTGAAAATTTTTCCAAATTTTTTTCTACTCTGTCACTTATTCAACCGCGTAGCATCGCAATTCCAAACGATTGGGGGTGCTACGCGAGGGCTAACAGGACTTGCGTACGCGATGTTAGGTGGGTATATAAGACAACGATGAAACATTTGTCTCCCAAAGGATCAATAATGAAAATTTTCAGAAAATATTTTACAGGGGTTCCCATACGCGTATAGCCGACCACAGCACTGGTTAAAATATTTACGGTCAATATCCGACCACCCTGTATAACATTTTTATTATGGTTTTAATTTTGAGCAAATTTAATTCTGTAAAAGTGTATAATTCCCGCGCGATGTCTATAAACGAGCTACATAATTCGAAATTTTTTAGAACATTACTGTCCCTTTTGCCAGAAAATCTGTATACACTACATACAACTATAGTCACCCTGCATGGCCATAACAGAGCTACTGCAGTGTACACTAATTTATCCTATTAATTAAATTACCATATAATTATGCATCTACTCAATTCGCCCCATGTCCGACCGGTATCGCATACAAAGAATATTAATTACCTACAGTAATTGGAACACAATAGTACACTGATTAATAAGCTTACTCTGTTTACTTCCCCTAAAACGGTCAGGCGGGAAATGATTTTGAATTTGCACTAATTAACGTTAAAATACAAACCTGTATCGTTTAAGCCTATGTAGATAACACAGGGAAATAATGTGCAGTTACTGAGTTCGGCAATAAATTTGGCAAGATTTCAAGTGAGTGTAAGTTCACAGATTGCTTTTAAGTACATAAAAAAAATCCCGTGGTGCCAGGTTAGAATAGCACCTCCCCCTTTCTTCCCGTCGGTGTCGTAAGAGGTCTACTCTGGGAAAGGGTTAGTATATTGTGGGCGATGGGCTAGCAACCTGTCACTGCAATATCACGTTTCTGATTACCCTGAAATTGCTAAACGTGGCACTGGATTTTTGGATTCATGTGCTCTGCCCAACCCTCCTGGTGTGATAATAATGTATGTATGCTAACCTAAACGCCTAAAACATACTTTACCTGTGTTTTTCAGTCGCCTCTTACTACATATCCACGGAAGACAGAGAAGTGAAACTTCAACGGTGCAACCATAAACTACAAGCTATATAAGCTACATAAGCTATATAAAACAAAACAGCATCGCCACAAAACGAAATACGACACCAGAAATACGAGCAATACACAAACGTGTTACATTCACATGGGTTAACTTAAATCCAGCTCTCACCTATCTTTTAAACCCTAGGGACAATACGGAGACAGTAAACCCTTTCAGCTTAGTCAGGCAGTTTAAATAAAATTGTGATGTCCAATTTCGTAGTGCCGAAATTTAAACCGACGACGCTCAGATTGGCACATGTCATACCAATTTCAACTGGATTTTGTTTTGATATTGCGTCGTTGTTGTTTGACTTTGGCTTGATTTTTCTCTAAACTACGATCAAAGAGTGATTTTAATAGTTTGGAATGTAACATTGGGTTGCGGTAGAAATTTGACAATAATCTGTCATGATAAAGGTGGACAGAAATGGGATTTAATGCAAAGCTTTTTACCATGGTCAAAAAGAAAAACATCTTAAGCGACCTGTCACTATTATACCACTCAACACCTAAAAAAATATATGCTAGAAGTGGTCATGAGACCTGAAATAGTCAAGGTTTTGTCTATGTGGTGTTTCGTCTGCTCTGCCTACCCCAATAGGGAACACAGACGTGAAGGTGATGTGTGTGTTTATTCTAATTTTGCCATCGTTTTTTCTATTACAATCCATTCCGAATTCGGTCAAAACGCCAGCCAATACCGACTGTATTTCTCTTATCGCCTACAATGTCGAATCTAGGCCTCAAAGTCCTGGGCCTAAGTAATCACATTACCTAAATCTTTGATAGTGATCCTTAATATTATTAAAGAACCTTTTCAAAAGGTTCTTTGCGTTTCACTATCCAGCTTTGATACCATCTTAAGTCTGCATATTATTTTTAAATAAAGTTTTCTTTGCCGTGCGGTCGGGCGGGTGATTTCATTCTAAGTAACTGTTTTGAGGTATTCCACGGGAAAATTGAAAAGTAAACCTCGTTGGTTGGTAAAGTTTTAAGAGAAGCGCTCTCATGTTTTGGTTACTTAAGCTCTAGCCTTATTTGGGCTTATCATCAGATTCATGTTCCTTTTAGGTTAGAATGAACTTGTATTCTGCTGGCTTAGCACGGCGGGAGTCGAGTCGCGTATGAAATAGATTGTAACTGTCACTGACTTACTAAAAAAGTCAGAACATGACAGGCGCGTTGTCGTGCTAAGCCTATCGGACATTTGAGGGAGAATCCATTTGTATTTAAAACGAAAACTTTCCTTTGTGACGCCCTGAATATTACGGATAACTCATGTCTTCAATCAAATTTAGCTCGACATGTTTCGGGCTGGTCCGTCGTCCATCATATAGGAGCCACGACGGCTGCAAATTAATTTAAGACGTGTGTTATCTGTATTTTTAATAATCAGTGAGTCTGACGGTAGTTTTGAGTAGTGTCCGTAGTTCTAGTGTCCATTAACTCAACACTCTTATTCAAACAGCCTGGCAGGTCACATCGCACTCAAACCGTCAATTTTCCAACCAAACGACGTCACTGGCAACCGACAAACCCATTCGACACCGCGCGATTGCATTTCAAAAATACACGTTCGAATTTTAAAAACGGGCGTTTCGTTCCACGCACGATTTACGATGCAAACTCTGGCAGTGTGCAAGTTTGTGTAGTCGTGCGTCGACCGTGGCATATGGTTCAGTGTTGCTATATGTAATGTATACCTGTTGCACATTTACTGCGGAAATGAAGCTTCAGTTTCATTTTACGCAGCTGTGATGCGATGCGGCGTATGAGTATTTATGTTTGTTGATGTGGATTGTTGGGTTTTTGGCATTTTTAATGATCCCTACGTTTTAAAATACAATTGCAAATCCCCCTATGTAGTCAGGTACAAAAGTGTTATTTCCCTACGTAACTTCAACTCGTCGACGAGCTGTCAAGTTTTCTATACGATATGACAGCTAATTTTGATTAGGACTAATGAATGACAATTTAAAGTACGTTTTAGGCGACAGGCTAGCAACATGCCACCATTATACTTCTTTGCATTCATACGTCAATTATGACCATTCTAAGCTTCGTAGCCACTTCAAACATATTTTGTCGGTTTTGAGTCAAGATGTACAATGGTGGGAGGTTACTAGCCTCTTACGAAATTCACGGAAGAAATAGAGAGGTGTTATTTTTAAACTCGACACCGCAAGGCACCTGTTAAATCCAATTTAAAACCACAAATATCTATGCTGAGAGTGGCTACAGAACGTAGACTTATCCCGGTTTTGTCAATTTAGTGTTTCGCGTGATAGGTTCACATGTTCATCTGACACTCACTAATCACATTATTTCGCTTTATCAAATTACCGTAGCTATTCAAAAATCAATAAAACACCCTGTACAATTTGATACTTTTCCCATACTTTAGAACTTCGTTGTAACAAAATAATAATTTAATTTATCTGCATACTCTACCACTGACAATGTCATATCATGCATTAGTTCAGAAAGGACACATGAGCTCAATCCCTTTCTAAACGCGGTTTGATAATATGCGGGTGTCAATGCCGACGAAATAACTTTGACAGTTCAATGTACGTTAGTAGAACAATTTATTTTTAGATAAATTCAACAAAAAAAAATCTTGTGTCAAATATCTGTTAATAAAATAAATGTCTTTCTTCTTTTAATTTGTTAAAACAATGTCAAAATCTGCGTACAATAATCAAAACCTTTGCAAAAACGTTTCTCAGAAAAAAACGCCAATTTGTACGTTTTCCACGCGTGAATCTTCCTAATTGACTAATTAGAAAAAAAACCGTTTCAGAATTGTGTATTTATGTGTGAAGAGATGAAAGACTTAACGTTATTTTTAAATTAGATTATTCGTAATGAAGTCTTCAGTAATTGGAGGCGTTTTAGAAAACGTAGGGAAATTGGATAAGTACTAAATGAGTCGAAATGACAAGCCTGCGCGTGCCAAAATTTACACTTCTTTGTTTATTAATTTACGACTCTACGTGCTATTTAATAAAGTAATCTTTGTACCTACTATAATTAAAAATTTTGAAGAACACTATGAAAATGGCACATTTCCATAATCATCATCATTACGCTGTAAGTATCAAGGATTAATCGAACGAATTTCTTCCATACTTATCAAAACATACGTACATACATCACGCCTGTGTTCGTAATCGTAAATAGGGCAGGTTGAGCACACAAAATGCTAAATAGACAAAACCATGACTATTTCACGTTTCCTAGACACTTCAAGGACGATTTTTTTTTGAGTTTGCAGGTTTAATAGCCTGCCGCTATTAAACGCTGTTCCTGGCCTGTCGCCTAAAATGTACCTTAACCTATATCCTTAGTCGCCTATTACGACAACCACGGAAGAAATGGACGGGGGGTGTTCTAAACCCGACACCATACGGTAAAACTAACAAACTTTACAAACTTGAAAACATCTTGTCAAAATACTTCAATCCAGACAATCTCAGTACAAAATATTTGCCACTCGTGCCGTACACGATAGCACGGTACCTTATATTTATCATTATGGCGTGTATTCAGTTGATTCGCGCAACCTTTTTGTATTTGCCTTTAGAGGCCTATCCCTTTGAGATAGGGGGTGTTTTCGACGATGGGAAGTGTTATGAATAATATGATGAAGAGACTGTAAAATAAACGAAGGCGCACTTTCGTTTGTTTTTTTTAGAGTTTTGTTGGGTTGCATTCTAAGTAAATTACTGATAAAATGAATAGAAATGTATGGTTTGCCTACAGACTGCTCATCTTGAAGCGATTTTGTTACTTTTTTATATGTAATAGTAATAAAACGTACCGTATAGCTATTTACTGTGGCAACTTTTCCTGCATTTGAAGTTTTTTTAATAAATCTTGACACATTCGTTCTTAATACTGTATTTACACTCTCGCCTCGTACCTCGCTTCGTGCATCGTCTCGCCTCGCGCTCTCGCCTCGCGTGATCGATGCTAAACGAGACGTCTGTTTACACTCTCGTGGTGAGTTCAGTTGTGTCTGAGCTAGCCAGAATTGAGGACGCCTAAGTATTAGCATCAACAAGTCTTTGGTTACTGAGTTTTTACTGCAACTTTAAACACCACGCTCGCGTTTGTTGCAAGGTCCTTTGACTCGTGCCCAAAATACCGCTCCGGATGCGAGCGCCGCGCGCGAGGCGCGAGTGTAAATTAAGTATTATAGTTACTTTTCGGCAAATACAGACCGTACTAGAAACTTCAGTGTTGCAATCTGCATTAGGCCCTCTCTTACAGCACACCTTAACCTATATCCCTAGTCGCCACAACATTCACGGAAAAAACTGACAGGTGTAAAAACAAATAAGACACCACATGGCGTCAGTTTTTGGCCACATACTCTGAATGTTTAACAATTCAGCAACTACCCTACATTTCGTATACCAACATAAGGTCGGTAACTAGCCCATGACATGCAATTCCGATGATAAATGGCCACCGAATGACCAGCCCATATCTGATTTGCAGCGGCATAATATCCAATGGGACTCACAATGTACGATAATTTGGTTACGATTACGAACCATTGGCGTGGTAACTGGGTATGCTGTAGCCACAGGGTTAGGTTTAATAAGTTGAATGCCATGACTGTCCCTCTAGGCTAGACCGTACAACAAAAAATATCAGTGTGTTTTATTTGTATCTCCAATATTTTGCTACCATCACCTTGGAAGACCTATAAATTCGTGTCAAGTGTACAGTTGGGCCGCGTAGGTCCACTACCTTTGTAAAAACAGTCAAAACGTCTGTCTGCCGTTTGGAGACGTCGGGGGTAAAGAGGGCGTTCGAACACCGATATCCGACGCGGCCCCCTGAACCCGGCATGCTAGCTAGCAGTCACACGGTGTTCGCCGCAGCCCATCCTCCTAGTCATGGTTTTTAAGCTGGCATTTAACGTGTTAACAAGTGATATTTTTTACAGGGCGCCAATTAGGCATTTTGCTTTTCTTGTACGAAACGTATTTAACATAACAGATTCGGCATCTACAGCCATCGCTGCACGGTAAAGAAACCAATTTTAAATGAAGAAGACGAATGTTTGATTTCGGCAGCACTGTCCCGGGTGCTGCGTTTTGACATTGCTATTAAAAAAGCGTACTTCATCGTCATTCGTCATAATTTCAGCCATAAGATTTTCTCTGGTAATAAATGACTTTTAATATTCAAGGCAGTACGGAACATAGACGCTTAAATCCATACTTACTAAATATTATAAATGGGAAAGTGCCTTTGTTTGTTTGTTTGTTCGTCATTCATGGCTAAACGGGGCGACGGGTTGACGTGATTTTTTGGATGGAGATAGTTAAAAGGATGGAGAGTGACATAGACAACTTTTTGTCTCTTCATAACCTAACTTCCCTAAAACATTTCTTAACGCGAGCGAAGCCGCGGGCAAAAGCTAGTTCAGTATAAAGAGTCGAGTGATCGTATAAACGTATATTTTTCTCCTTACCTCCGCCGCATGACCACTGAATTCAATAAGCTATGATTTATAGCCCCGCGATCACTCTTCGTCCGAGGGGCGTTTTTCGGTGTCGCTTCACGCGTGACTTGCGGTTCCTTTCACGGACACGCTTGTTGACGTTAGTCGAAAAACGCTTTACTAAACGTTTTTTTATTTACACGTCTTCTGTTCGGATAGGGAAATTTATACGAGGTACCAACAATGATTAATTAGTCTTGGTTTTATCGAAAATAAGGAAATGCATGGTTGTTGTAGATATTGTAATCTTTTTATCAAAATATAAACCTAAAAGTCTCTGTGTGTGTTTCGCTTCCGCTGTCAACTTGGAGTTTAAAATGTTTAAATCGTCATCTAAGGACAACCTCTACAAACAACAAAACAAAAATAACTAACTCAGTCCACGGCTAACAAATAGCCAATACAGCTCCGCTTTAGTAAAACGTTCGACAAAAGTTTCCAATTCAGAGTTCAATTTCATTTTCCGCGATTCTTCCTCACCTCATGAACGTCTATCCCACGGTTGTATTAAATTTGTTGCACAAAGCTGCTACTAGCTGCCTCAATATCCGGGGCTGAGTTATGATCTGTATAAATCAGGTAGTCCAGTTTGGTAGTTCTCTTGTTCCGGAGGTTAGCAGTTTCTGTATTTCAACGGTCTTAGTTGCTTATGTCGGAACTATGGGAGTGCACCGTTGAATATTAACTGTTATCGGTGTTGGTTATATAAGTTATAAACTGCAATAGGTATGCATGTAGTATAAACACGGTGTTTGCCGTGTGGTGTCGGGATAGAATAACACCTCTACTGTTCTTCCGCGGATGTCGTAAGAGGCGACTAAAGACTTTGGTTTAGGTATTCATTAGGCGACAGGCTAGCAACCTGCCACTATAGTGACAGGTTGCTAGCCTGTCGCCTAATGAATACCTAATATAACAAACAGATGGAAGAGGAAGTATAATATATTATTTCAAACCTAAAATGATGCTAGAAGTGGCTACGAAGAGTGAAATAGTCATAATCATTATGTCTATTTCACATTTCATGTGCTCTGCCTATCCCATTTGGGAACATAGGCGTGAAAATATGTATGTATGTTATAAGTTAGAAACTGCAGGCAATATGAATGTAGTAACACGGTTCATACAGACTTTGACAGTAAAATTCTACATCCACCAATATTTTTAGCGCTAACTCCTTTATACGCATGAAAATAATTTACAAATCCTACAGAAACATTGCGAGAAATTGGAGCAAAACGGGTGAGACGTAATCATACTGTTACTACCCAACCTTTCCATACAATGTGTTCCCTTGGCGACAGGTAAGCTTGAGCAAACTCAGGCACGATTAGAATTATGACGTCACAACCGTTTGAGTTGAGATATCTATTCTTAATATTCTTTTTACTGTGTTTTTTCTTGTGTGGTGTCGGGATTAAATAACACCTCTCCATTTCTTCCGTGGATGTCTTAAGAGGCGACTAAGGAAATAGTTTTAGATATGGTTTAGGCGACAGGCTACCAACCCATCACTATTTTACCTTTATCAGTTTTTTAATCTAAAATTATGCTGGAAATGGCTTGGTTTTGACAATGTAAGGTTTCGTTTACTCTGCCTACTCCATTTGGGAATACAGGAGTGATGTATAATGCATGTATGTTATGAATAGAGACCGGATTATATGCAATTGCATATATGCATATTGTAGCGTGTGATAGGGACATCCCTAGTTCAAGGCTCCCACCAAGGACCAACCGAGCCAGACCCCCGGCTCGTTACCGATAATACTGTTCCGTGGGTCTGGGCCGTTGGTTGGTTGGCGCGCGCCATTTTTCATATGCCCGCGCGCCGCAGTTAGTTAGTCGGCCGCGCGCGAAGCTAGAGACTACATTGCATTGTATACGATCGCGCTTATTTTACCTCTGTCTCGATTTCCCGCGTTTTCGCGTGTGTTTGTGTTTGTGTATTCGGTCTCGGATAATATACGTGTCCAGTGTACTAGTTGTTTTATTTATCAACTCACACGGCCGCTACAATATGCATTTGCATATTTTAGCCCATTTCGAGGGTTATTGCATATTTACCGAAAAACTTGAATGATGATGCATATTTTCAGTATTTCGCACTATTTTTGGAAGGAAAATGGCATAAAACTGCCAATTTAAATCGGTAAATGTAGATTGGTGTTTATCTGATTAGGAAATTGTTTTGAATTGTTGATTCAGACACAAAATTTTCAAGAAACACCGGGGTCAATCCCAGATTATCAATGTGTTCTTTTTACATGGTAGAAATCAAGTACAAAATATTACAGTAATTGTTAATTGACACACAGTTAAACATAATTTATGTTTTATTTTACACCAAAAAAAAAAGAAAAAAAATAATTTTTTACTAAAATATTTTGCATATTTTGACACTTTTCATGCATATTTAGAGCATTTTTCGTGCATATTTGCATGCATATTTCGAGCTTTTTATGTTGCATATAATCCGGTCTCTAGTTATGAAATATGACGGATAAACTTACGTCTTTATTTCAATGCAGTCTCGCTGTAGTTTTATGCTAAAAGTGACGAAATTATGAGTCTTTGTTAACTTGAAGCGCCAGCTCACAAATGTGTTGCCATTTACAAGACATTTTCGACTCAAATCACAAAGTCTTAACACAGACGTCATTAAAATTCTTTCCACCGTCTACGAAAAGACCGAAAAGCGTCTTTCATTCCAAAATGAAACAAAATCGAAACCCAAACAAAAGCCAACGCGGAAAACAGTTAAAGACACCTTAGAGCTAATACCAAAAACTGTGGTGCGATCTCAACAATCCAGATAACTATTTCAATTAAATTTCTGTCGGGCTCCGCAAGTGTCACGACCAAGTTCCGCTCCGCAGTTCAAATAAGTCTTATGTAACAATTTTAATGGAAAGAGTTTGGGAACTATCTGCAACGAAAACAAGACAAGGCGTTGATGTTTTGAAGATAAGTATAGGTATCTTTGAGATGAAATTGCTGACAATACTCTTTTAGCATCTCATTTTCTTGAAATAATGTCGAGGAGGCGAATTAGTCAGACTGTTTGACTAAGTACCTATTTTAAGTTACAATTCCACGGGGGCTACCTGTATACCCAATGTTACCAAAATTTGTACAGCTGTTTGGGCGTGAAGACGTTACAAACATACACACACATGTAACATTAATATGAAGTGAGATTTTGGTTCCAGAACTGAACCAGAAGAGTCGACAAGGTAGTCGACCTCTTCCTATACTAGTTGTCAGGTTACAGAACTAACAAAGCGTTGACAAAATAACCATCAATTGAAGTTACATTCGAAACGAGGGTGAAAACTGCGACAAAAAGCCATATCGCAGATCAAAGCTAAATCAAACGCATAAAACGTGGATCTATCAGGCATTTACGGTCACAAATTCATGCAATAAATTATTCACTCGCAACGATGAAGTAACAAAACCTGATTTCATTATTATTACAGGGGATGAATACATTTGCAATGCTAAGCACGATCCGCGTATAGTGCCTCAAAATGGCAATGAGCGGGATTCGTATGCGCCATTTGTCGTGTTATATCCCTTTTTCTTATTTTGCGGCGCGTTACAGAGGTTTTTGAGTTTGTAAGTGTTTAGGGTAGAAGGTCTTCAAGAATTACAGTAAAAAATGTGTACATAAGCAAAACCACTACAATTACTGTTTCTAATTTGGTAAGTGATGGGTTCCAAAACCTATTAAGAAGACAAACCTTAAACTAATACAGATTTTTTTTGCCACTGGATCATCATAACCAAATGAAATTCAAGGAATAGTCAAAGGAGCTAAGGCAGACCTAAAGGTGATGGTGAGACGAACTTCAGGACCATTGCTAGGATCATACCCAGGACTGGGAAGAATGGCGGAAGAATGGGGATGGTGGAGGACCAGCAGTGGGACATACAACTAGGTTAAAAAAAGACTAGTAGCAAATTATTAATCTTTTGATTTATTCATTCACGTGAAAAATCTGAGATTTGGGTTAGGTACCACTTTTGAGCATACTGGAGTGTATTTAAGGATGTATATATTCGTATACAGGTATGTATCTTTTCATAAACGCCTAGAGACACTCAGTGAAGACATTGATGAGTGTCACAATTTAGCTAACGCACAACATTCTCTCAAATAATATTTTCCACGCAGTCAACGTCGCAGTACCCAGTTCAAATTAAGATTAGTTGTTCGCGGTTAGAATTCACAATGACGTTCCTTGGCTCGAAAGAGAACTAGAAAATAATTACGGCAAGCGTACACTCGGCTAAGATTATCCGAATCGCATTTCCAAAGACATATTGCAAGCTCAGACGCTGGTACAGTCGGGTCTCAATTATACCCGGATTACGCTGCATACTCGATTTAATCTCGAAGCATCGGCTTGAGAAATCCAACATGGCCGTTCAAACTTGGCCTCGATTGTTTTATAATAGACTAGCTTCTGCCTACGTCTTTGTCTGCGCCGGTACTTAAAGTAGTTTGTTATTCTGACGAAGGTCCACTCCAGAACAAAAGTTATGTTTAGGCATAAAAAGTTGCTGTCTCTTTCCACGGTTATCTGCTTGTACACGAGATTAAAACTTATTGCGTGACTCGAGCGATTATATTCCGTTGGACGCCTCTGATTCATTAGAAGTTTGGCAAAGGTTTATTCGCTTTCCGAAAGATTTTTCTTTCTAATTTTTCTTTCTAAGTTGCAACCTTTTTGTAGATAGTGGTTGCAAGCGTTTTAGTAGATATAGGTCAGTTAACTAAAGCTGGCACGTTCACAGTACTCACACTTGTACAGTTGCGCTAAATAGTGTGTTTATAATTAATAATTATGATCAAATCGGACAGACTTTTTATGATATTTGCTATGCAGTGCAAAGTCACGCCGCGTGCTAATTCACAGATACTACACAAACCCAATGCGTACGTCTGTTTTACACACCAGCTTTATTTAACTGATCAGTACCTCATGCACGAACTAGCATATCGAATTCGTAATGAAATATTCGGATTACTCTCGTCTTAAATTGAGTGTAGCTCGATACGTTTCGGGCTAGTCTTAGCTCAATTCATCTAGGACCCGCTCGTGTTCTTTCTTTGTAGTAAAAATTTTTTTTTCATTATATCATTTATTCATTGCATTCATTCATTTATTCATATTTCTTTCTTTAACAAAAAGACATTACGTTTAATTAATGGTATTAATAATTCTTTCGCGATTGTTTATGACGTCATAGATCCTTAAAATAGCTTGTCAAACTTCATCACCGACCATGTATACAAAGAGATGAACCTATTCATCGGAGTTACTAAAGTTTTAATATGAACAGCGCAGTACTAACTCCGGAACAGGAAAGTTGAATCTACTGGACGAAATACAATACGTTTCAAGTGTTCAACAATACCGCTTTATTCGGTAATGACGTTTTACACAAAAGCCACTTGGGCTTTGTTTCGAGGATCGATTTTAAACCGCATTTTAAAGGAAGATAGGTTTTTGATTAGTTAATAAAGTGACGAAGTGGAAACCTGCGTCTTACGCGTTGCTTTATCCCTTGATTCATTAATCGAGAACATCACTGTATTCTGAAAGAAAGAACTTTCTGGAAAAGTGTTTTTGATCCCTTCTACGTTCGTGGCTTTGATGGTCTTCCCGAAGCGTTGGTAGACTCTAAAAAAAGTGTCTGCTCTTAGGAGCCTATTTGCATAAATTAAACTTTTAATTTCAAAAGTCTAAGTCCAGACAATGAATGCTGGAACTATTGTAGATAATTTTTGAAAAGATCCTTTATGAAATACAGGAAGTCCTTGAAGGACACGATATTTTGTGATAAAAAATAGTGGCAAGGGCAAATAAGTTATGTTCTGTTACTATTTTCAAATAAATTGAGCTCAAGTTAATACGCTTTAGAGACGAATTACCCGGAATAAAATTTAGTTTTGAAATACTTAAGTTACTT
>BHDV01038785.1:163024-191120 GCA_005406045.1 Adoxophyes honmai | reverse complement strand
AAATCCTGACGAATTGAGAACCTCCTCTTTTTTTTGAAGTCGGTTAAAAACAACGTAGGTATAAGCTAATGACGTAAAGTTTTGAAGTAAGAATACCTGACACCTTACAATAATATAAGAACTTTGGACATATTCATTGGTATTTTAATGTTAATATTTAATACTTTTTTTCATGATTTTTTTCTTGAAGAATATGAACGCCGCAGGACATAGGTACATGTTGGACTCAAAATAATGGACGGGACCAACTTACTGTATTTTACTGTAAAATCATGTTTGGACAGATACATTTTCTTTTATCTTTATCTTAATGCTAAGATATCTTCTTTTTCCTTTCTTTGACCATGGTAATATTAACTTCAGAGTCCTCATTTACACCCGAAGAATAAATAACGTACGTCGCGCGTTGCCAAACCGAAATCGTAACGACCGATACACAAGGAACGTATAAGTATAAATACGATTGTACTGTATACGATCATGTATCGTAAAACGTGAGTAAATAAAGCGAATTGAAAGCAAATGTTACTGATTTGATATAATGTTTACAATTTGCTGTAAGCGTCGGAAAACGACGTGGAGGGAACGCGTATTCTTCCAGAGATTATGTAAGACTAGCTGTGCCCGCGACTCCGTCCGCGTGGAATAGTATAATTTTCCCAGTTTTTTACACATTTTCCAATTTTTCTTTGCTCCTAATGGTCTCAGCGTGATGCTATATAGCCTAAAGCCTTCCTCGATAAATGATCTATCAGACACAAAAAGATGTTTTTAATTCAAACCAGTAGTTCCTGAGATTAGCGCTTTCAAACAAACAAACAAACAAACTCTACCGTTTAAAAATATTAGTATCGATTATATTTACATTATTGCTATTGCTGTGTGGTGGCGGATGTCGTAAGAGGCGACTGAGGACGCCTTCACCCGCCGCCCGAGGCCGACAACGGCCCGCCGCCCGCGGCGTCTGAATGGTATGTACGGGAATGCTTGGGAGTGGTCGTTTTCGCCCGCCGCGTGCGGCGTTCCGTTTACTACTATTATTCAGACGCCGCGGGCGGCGGGTGAAGGCGACCACGGCCTAAGGAAATAGGTTTAGGTACGCTTTGTCCTGTCACTATTATATCTCTTCCATCAGTTTTAAACCTAAAATGACGTAAGAAGTCACTGCAAATCGTGAAATATTCATGATTTTGCCTATGTAACGTTCGACTTTTGATCTCTATGTCAGTCACGTGTAACAATAACGATTTTTGTACGTTTATATCTAAATAACCGTTTAAGACATGTTTATGAAATTTTAGAGAGGACAGTATGTGTTTTACAAGTTTCAATATATGAGCCAAAATTGACATGTTTATGTGACATAGTTTTTGAGGTATGAGGGGACAAAAGTGGGTCCAAATGGTTTATGCAATACACATGGGGAATTGGGGAGTTCGCCAGTTTCGGCTTGACATGTTACCGTGTCTAGATGTTTTTGTTTGTCTGTAAGTTTACGTAAAAAAATTTTTGAATAAACATTTTTTTTTCATTTTACAATCGATTTGTTGCGTTATGCGTTCATTTCACAATGTACCATCGAACTGGGATTGTTGAGCCACTTACCAGTGTTTGTAACTTGGTCGTGTAATACTAATCCAATAGCTAACATCTAGTCGGTCACATCGGTCATTGGTTACACGTCTAAATTGCTAACAGTGGCGAGTGGCTCAACAATCCCGGTTCGTGACTACGCATCTCACGGTATTTCCGTGTCCATAAAACTATTTGTCTGTCGCTCTGTCGGTACCTTTCAACCTCGTAAACTCCCGATCGAGTTCAAACAAACAAACTGACTTTTATGTTTGTGATTACGATTTACTTATTCAAACGGTATCAAAACAGCCAACGTTAATAAAACACCGTCGACGTGTCAACGTATTTTCACACACGCCTGTGTTCCCGAAAGGGGTAGGCAGAGCAAGCGAACCGCTACGTAGACACAGACATGGCTAGTGCACGTTCCGTGGCACTTCTAGCATATTTTTAAAAGACTTCAAAAAAAGGAGGAGGTTTGTTTTTTTGTGTGTATGTTAGGTACTCGATATCTCGGAGACCCGTGGACCGATTTTCAAATTTTTTTTTAATCGAAAGGGCATACTCGAAATTGGCCCCATTGGCACGAAACCAGGATCTGATGATGGAATCTTGGAGAAATCGAGGGAACTCTTCTAAATTTTATATGGAGATGTACGGCGTTTTCGGTAATTTGTTGATGAAGTCAAGATTTTACATTCCGTAAACAGAATACTTTCAAAATATTGCTAATTTGAAGTCAGTTTTTTTTTTGTTTAAAATTATTTAGTGTCTAAGTTGGCGGGTATAATAGTGACAGGTTGCTAAGCAACCTATGTCCTTAGTCGCTTCTGACGAAGAAAAGGTGAGGTGATATTCTCCTCACATGGCATACGTATTTTCTGACGCGTTAAACGTCTCACAAGTTAATAGAACCGGCCAAGTGCGAGTCGGACTCGCGCACAATAGGTTCTATACCAATGACTAGGTAAATGAAAGGTAAATTACGGTTTATGACTTAGGTATTAAAAAATCGTCAAAAACATGTTTGTTGTATGCGTGTCCCCTTAATTATTACGAATTATTATTTTGAGCCCCCTTAATTATTACCTACGTATTATTATTTTGTTTGTAGTATTTGTTGCTATAGTGACAATACCAACACATAATCTGTGAAAATTTCAATTATCTAGCTCTTACGGTTCTTGAGATACAGCCTGGTGACTGTGACTGGTGACTGACAGACAAACAGACGGATAGCGAGGTCTTAGTATTAGGCTCAATTCACACCGGAAGAGCGGCGAAGGGCGGCGAAGCGGAGCGCAGTTTCAGTGTCATGAGAATTTTAACTTTATTTTCATTACAATAAGACTTATTATCGCATGAGAAACTCCAACGAGGCGCGCGGATCCGCGGGAATGCCCAAGGATGCTCGAGCCGTCGCGAGCGGCCGCTGGCAATATCCCGCACAGAGATCTTGACTTCCGCGCATTCCAGCGACTTCCGCGCATTCCAGCGACTTCCGCGCATTCCAGCGACTTCTCGAGCAGTCGCTGGAATCCTCGCGGCTTCTCTACCGAGCGGGTCGCTGCGCTTCGCCGCTCTTCGCCGCTCTTCTGGTGTGAATTGAGCCTTAGGGTCTCACTCATACCCTTTGACGGAACCCTAAACACCTATTATTACCCCGCAACAAGTTAATAACGCAAAACATTGCGTGTATTTAAAGTAATCATCGTTATTTCAAATATTAACAAGGCGTCGTCTGGGAATCCGCTAACAAGCGAGCATTAACCGAGAACAAATTAAATTTACAAGACTTGTGAGGTGAAGTCCATCGCAGTTGAGAATAGTGTTGCCAAAAATTTGTTTTAAATCGGGACATAAGGTAAAACTAATCGGGATTTAAAGTTGTAGATCGAGATTCGAGACGAACAAAAAACATAATATTTAAATTTCTGTGACTAGATAGCGCTAGGAGTAGCTGCATCGAGATGCAGGAAAGCAAATGTTATTCCTGAACAAACCTTTAAACTTAAATTCAATACTTATATGTACGCGGGACTTAATCGCGATTTTATTTGTTTACCTTCTCGACGTTTCGGCCGCGTTACAGCGACCGTGGTCACGAGTTTAAAACATTATAAATTCAATACCTTAGCGTTAATGATGTTTTGTCGTATTCGACATAGAGACGTGATGCTGATGCATAAAATAGATCTATTTTTTTTAATGATACCTACTGATTTTTAATTTTATAGATTTATCGGGACATTTAGCGTCCCGGTTAAGTACAAATCGAGACGCGTCCCCAGACCTCTGGAGATCGAGACGTCCCGCGAAAATCGGGATACCTGGCAACTCTAGTTAAGAATTAAGTCTTTGGAGACTGAGTCGGGATGGAGGTGAATTTTGCTGCTCTTTCTGTTAATTTACTAGCACGGTTGTAATTTTTACAACTTACTATCTCTGTTCATTTTGAGATTAGAAATTTAACGGATAAAATGTGGATTTTTCTGTAATCCAAAGGTAAAGGAAATGATTAGATCAATTACACTTATTACTGTTTTTTCATAATGTTTTCAATACGAACGATATCAGTATCGGCGGTGATGCATTGTGATTACTTAAAAATGTGTTAGGTTTACAGTCTATTATGATGATCTGGGATAATAAAGCCTTACAATGTAATGACAGTAATTTGTGACCATGGTAAAGAGGAATGATCATACGAATGTAGTCAATGAAATGAGCCTGAAATTTTATAAAAAAGCACGTGCATTTTATTACCTATTTGACCGTTAAAAGTTTAGTGTTAATTTTGAAAGATATTAAATTATAATTTTTATACGACGTTTAACGAACGTCTCGAGCGGTGGCACAACGGAATACCAAAAACAACTGTGCACAAGCCTTCGTCAATTCGTACAGATTCGGCGACCGCGGGTTCTAAATTTGAAATTGTTTTCTTCTTTCGATTGTCATCTGTTTTTTTCTGTACGCAAACTGCTTATAGAGTCTGAACGTTATGTACCTATAATAAATATATAGTATTGACAGTGGGGAGTGACTTTGTTTTAAGTACTCAACCTAAAGGTTTTTTATATCACCACGTTCAGTCCAGAAATAAACGCCAGCAATAATATTAACTTCATACCCCATATAGTCGTAAAGTTACATTGTCTTTAACAACGCAGTAATAATAAACCGGCCAAATCTGAAAGCCATAATGTTTTGGCCGTAGCGTTAGAAGTTAGACGAAAATTAGACATTACATAAACATCAACCTTACTTTGTACTATTATTTGCGACTTATCTATATTTTTATAATTTTTGAACAATACTTAAAAAGTGTTTTTTACTTTACTTTACATCAAACCTGTGTTCCCAAATGGGGTAGGCAGCCACCTCAATACCTTAACAAATTTCCTTAGTCGCCTCTTACAACACGTCTTCACTAATTAGATAAAAAGTGAAGAAAACAAAGTCACAGGCAAAGCCATAATTTAAGACAAAACGAGACCAATAACGAGAACAGTTCTACCAACATTGTACAATGCGAACTGCTGCCTTTACAAAGGCCAACAAAGGCATCACCCAACCAAATACAGTACAATTAAATTGGAACTTCAGCAGAAACTTTAACGTTACATCTAAAGCGACATTCAACTGGGATAACGAGACAAATCTCGACCTCCCAGAAACACATAATAATTTTATACGCAACAAAACACCTTAAGGAAAAGGTGCCGTAACGCGACCACGATAACTTGACCCACTTTGGTTTACTCTCGCAACCTAAATCATTCCTAATCCGAACTTTGCGGGGGCTCAGCTTACGGTGGTGAGCGATGTATTTTGTTGAATTTAGGTAATGAACTAATTTGTCTTGGGCATAATGGCCACCTAAATCTGGCTTCTACTGCCAAATGGGTCTTATATTTATACGTCCGCGAGAAGTATGGATTTCTTAGTTCCAGTGCATATTTTATGAGAACTTAGCGTTATCAGTGCATTAGTATCTTAGGTTATTTAAGCTGAGCTAGTTCATGACTTAGAAGTATTTCCCTAATCACCTGGAATATTAGTATGAATCGTACCTACTACCTACACTCGAATATTTCATTGCCTGTTTTACATATATGCTTCGTAATGGCGTGTTTTAACTGTAACTGTAACTTCAGTTTCATACTTTACAACATTTAGGTAAGCCCGCTTGTAGGTTGCCTTAAATCTTTATTTTATCAAAACTAAAATCAAGATTCAAGCCGTTGAAGTAAACTACCCTTAAGTTATCAAACAAAATACGTCAGTTTCAATAATTAAGTGAGTAAGTAAACAGATTGTACAAAAGAAACGAAACAGAAAGTTACAAACAGAGTACTGAAGTAAAAAGCGGACCCCCTTAAGGGAGTACTCGCAACCAACCTTTAAATGATAAAGAAGAGACTTAATTAAGAACACACAAAGAAAAAGAAAGAGACTAGAATGCAACGGTTTGGTGGTTGCAATAAAACAAAACATTCAAGCTCAATTTCAAAACCAAAATAAAACAACAGAGTCCAAAAATCAACATGATTGTTTCAAACTTCAATATCTATCTTAAAAAATATTGATAATGTTACAATACAAACTGCAAACAAAAACTGAAAAGAAATTGGCTTTTGCTTGAAATCAAAGCATCCGTTTTAAAGCGACAGATATTACAGAGACTCAAACTAATCACAGTTCATACTGCGTCGTTCAATGATGGTGTTTCCGAAGCGCTAAAATGGCGTGTAAAAGTGCTCTTAGGAGCCTATTTGGATAAATAAAGTTTCGAATTTTGAAGTTTGAATTTGCCGTGTAGTGTCGGGATAAAATAGCACCACCCATTTCTTCCGTGGATGTCGTAAGAGGCGACTAAGGTTTAGGTATGTTTTAGGCGACAGGCTAGCAACCTGTCACTATTCTACCTCTTCCATCTTTGTAAACCTAAAACTATGCTAGATGCTGCGAAGCGTGATATTGTCATAATCATGGATTTGTCTATGTCACGTTTCGTGTGCTCTGCCTACCCCATTTGGGAACAGGCGTGATTGTATCTGTTGCAAGTTTTTTGAATAGTGGTTCGAAAAGAGTCCTATTAATAGCAAAACATTCCACGAAGCAACTAAAGTCTTGACAATTGCAGCGGTAGGGAAAAATGTTTTTGTTTGCTCGAAAACTCGACGGGGATGGAGCAACCCTCATTAACCCAGGCCGGGGCAAGTAGCTCTCGTATTACGTAAACCTTTATTGTGGGTAGTTTTCATTTTAGAGCTCAAGTTTGTGGTGGAAATTATGCTAGTGGTTAGTTTAAGATTTTGGAGTGGAGTTGGATGTGATTCGGGTGACGTCGCGGGATTAAGGGGTGTCGGTGGTATTTAAAGTTTCTAGGAGTTATTGAAGAATTAAGAAAAATTTAAATATTATTGAGAAACAGGTGAATATCAGAAAGGTGTAGAAAAATATGTAATTTCTTCCGCCCAAGACCTATGGTTGAGACTATTAGGTACTTAAAAAAAGATAAAAAAAAACCCGACAAAGTTAAAAATCAGACTTTGTCGGGTTGACTTTGTTTGTTTACCTTTATTTAAGTACCTAAAAGTCTCAACCATAGGATTAGAATCTTTAAATCTGACTGCTGGAAAATTTGATTCAATCGTGTCACTGTTACAATATTTTCAATAACAACAGCATCATCAACTGCGACGATGCCTTCGGTTTACTTACAAATGTGTGAGGATTTAGCCGTTCAAAGCCATATCTTAAAACAAACAGAGTATAAAATACATCTGACCCTATTACTTGTAAAAAGACCTAGCCGAAGACCTAGCAATGTTTGTTAAGATGATGACACCCGTTCGGAAGAGTCAATAAACATACCTAACCCTATTACTTTCTAAGTATAAAAGGAGACTCAAAGACCCTCACGTAGCAAAACTTACCAACACGAGATTAAAAACAATTTTCCACCAGCCAAGCGAAACCTTGTTACCGTAACCGGTATATTTAGGTGTATCGAATGAGCCCGGGGTCCATAAAAATAACTTGGTAAGGGGTTTCGCCTTGCCGGGAAATTATATGTGAGAAGTGTTGGGAAAAAACAGGCTCGTTAACTACAAGCGTTGGAGCGTGCTGCTTGAATGGGCACTAAAGGTGCGGTGCAGGGGACAAGCGACGGGAAAGAACAGGCAGCGAAACTTTAGTGCCGTTGACAGCCGTATGACGTCAAGCTTCATAAAGAGTGTTTTTATCTAGATTATAAATTACTAGCTTTCCGCCCGCGGCTTCGCCCAATTCGGTTATATTGCGGTATAAACATTTCCTCGGAAACATCAATTTTTTCCGGGATAAAAAGTATCCTATTATTTAATCCAGACTTCTATCTTTACGCGCGCATAATTTCAAAGCAATCGGTTCAGTAGTTACGACGTGAAAGCGGAACAAACAAACAAACAAACAAAATTAGTAAGGAACGCTAACGACTGATATATGCATCGAATCACGCGAGCCGAAAGCGTCCCTAATTTATTGCGTCATTCTGTGCGTCGTGTGCGTTACTACATTATAATTGCATAGGTTCTATTTTCACAGACTAAAAAGTGCGTCACGGATAGTCTGTCTTCCGCGAAGAGCCTTATAGAGCGTCTCCTAGTGAAGCCTTTGCTTCACATGAACTATTAGTAGAAGGATAGTCAGTTCCCCGTGTGGTGCCGGGTTAGAATAGCACCTCCCCATTTCTTCCCGTGGGTGTCGTAAGAGTCGACTCTGGGAAAGGGTTAGTGTATTGTGGGCGATGGGCTAGCAACCTGTCACTGCAATATCACGTTTAACCATCTGGTTACCCTGAAATCGCTGAACGTGGCACTGGATTTTTGAATTCATGTGCTCTGCCTACCCCTCTTGGGAATACAGGCGTGAGAATATGTATGTATGTATGTGGATAGTCAGTCTCTGCGCATGACCTATTTAAACGAACGAGAGTATGCTAAATAGGTGAACTTCAAACGCTAAAGTTTGTAACTTGTACCAAAACAGGAAGAGCATTAGAAAAAGGCCTTGAGCACAAAGGATAGGTGTTTTAATGAATCAAACGTGTTGAATGTGCTTTTCGTACGTTAACTTAAGATTTTGCTGGTCTCTTTCTTTTTACACGGCTTCTTAGCTTGACTTATGACTCTGAATAGAGTTTTAGTAGTAATTTTCCCATGTTCCATGTAAAGGTCGTATTATACAGTACTAATCATGAACATACAATAAATACATGAACAACATGCTTATTCCATCTTGTTAAGCAGAGACAACAGAGCGCCATTTATTTACGTTCGTCTCTCTCACTATACATGCTCGCTGGTTCCAGGTATGTACTTCTAATTTGCTTTTGGTACTTTATCATACAAAAAAAAACGCAGTAAAAGGTGTCAATTTCGTGACGCCCCGTGTGGTGCCAGGTTAGAATAGCACCTCCCCCTTTCTTCCCGTGGGTGTCGTAGGCGACTCTGGGAAAGGGTTAGTGTATTGTGGACGATGGGCTAGCAACCTGTCACTGCAATATCATGTTTAACCATCTGGTTACCCAGAAATTGCTAAACGTGGCACTGAATTTTTGAAAGTAAAAGATGACATTGACACCAAAGCTAATTCCACAACAGTCAAAACCAAAAGAATATTCCCGAGACAAAGTTTCAACAATAACTCTCCCCTCAAAGTGTTCAACATGATCCCCACTCAACAAGCCGATCCTCATACATGAGTATCGTCTTACATAATCTAGAATACCTTACCCTATTACCGTTTCAATATGGCGGATCGCGAATATAATATTCGACGTACTCACATAATATTGATACCCCTACGTACAGACATATCAATTACTGGACCTCACTCGAGATCCCTCGAAATGCTTTTGAAAAGCCCCTCAATTATGGAGAACAGCTGCATCAGTTGATGTTAGAATGTTTACATACTGTGGTTGTGGATAGAGCTGATCGTTAAGTTAGTCGAATACGATAGTGTAGAGAAAACACTTCGGCTTACCTCGTCAAACTTCGCCTATATGATTTGGGTTCAAATCCCATATCTTACCGTTCATAACATAGAACGAAACCAAATAAAATATATATGTTATTCGTATAGATGTTCACCGTAATAAACTACCGTAAAATATACGTATTAGGCGTACCGGCAATAAAATACCAGACGCATAATGCCGAAAGGCTATTTCAAAATGCACTGAACTTTTGTAAAATATTCCAATATTGACTTCGTATGAGTCCGATGCAATTTTTGAAAGGGTAATGAAAATGAATAAATTCTGTATCACAGTCGATGGAACACGCTGAGTGAATGCCGAAACGGTTGAATATTGCAAATTTGTAAAAATGGTAATAGTTGCTGATGGATTTGAATCGAATATAAAAGAGTCAAACAAATTGAGAATCATCTCTTTTTAACCGACTTCAAAAAGGAGGAGCTTCTCAATTCGACCTAATTTTTTTTTTTTTTTTGTGTGTATGTTACTCGATATCTCGATAACCCGTGGACCAATTTTCAAATTATTTTTTTTTTAATCGAAAGGGTATAACTCGAAATTGGTCCCATTGGCACGAAACCAGGATCTGATGATGGAATCTTGGAGAAATCGAGGGAACTCATCAAATTTTATATGGAGATGTACGGCGTTTTCGGTAATTTGTTGATGAAGTCAAGATTTTACATTCAGTAAACAGAATACTTTCAAAATAATGCTAATTTGAAGTCGGTTTTTTTTTGTTTAAAATTATTTAGATGCTGTTTAAACAGACTCTAAAAAAAGTGGAACAGTGTGAAAGTTTTCTTCAATTTTAGGAAAGAATTATGACTAAAGTGGATAATGCTGAAGACCAAAATTCAATAGGATTGTGTACCGGGTTAAAAATATATCATTCTAATTAGTCCTTCAGTTAGGCTCAATTCACACCGGAAGAGCGGCGAAGGGCGGCGTAGCGGAGCGCAGTTTCAGTGCCATGTCAATGTCATGTCAGTGGCAATGAATTTTAACTTTATTTTCATTACAATAAGACTTATTATCGCATATGAAACTCCGGATGCCCGCGGATCCGCGGGAATTCCAGCGAATTCCATAAACGAAGCCGTGCGACTGCGCGAATAGTCGCGGGAATGCCCGAGGATGCTCGAGCAGTCGCGAGCGGCCGCTGGCAGTATCCCGCCCAGAGATCTTAGACTTCCCACGCATTCCGGTGACTTCCCGCGCATTCCAGCGACTTCTCGAGCAGTCGCGGGAAACCTCGCGCCTTCTCTACCGAGCGGGTCGCTGCGCTTCGCCGCGCTTCGCCGCCCTTCGCCGCTCTTCTGGTGTGAATTGAGCCTTAGATTATGGAAAAATATAGGCCACGTGTTTCTTGGTTTATCAAAGGATTAACATGGACAAAGCTATAGATCACCAAATGTCCAGAGTGAGCCTTGTGACGTCACACCACAGCAAAACTGTACCACGTAGTGACGTCACTGGAAACTTCAGAGCAATGTATCCTCGTCATTTCTTGTTTGTTAAATGCAAGAAAAAATACGTGTGCAATATTTTTTATTAATCAATTTGATGGATTAAATAGTTTTTTTTTTAGTCAACTACCCAATTGTCATATAAAATACGCGGATAACTCACGTTCAAAATGTCCGCGTTTGGCAGCAGCAGCCGCCGCGGTTCCTAGATGAATGGCTACGGATTAGCCTGGAACATGTCGAGTTAAACTCGATTTAAAACGTGAGTTATCCGTATTTTATAAGATGAGTGAGTCTCACGGTAGTTTAATGTTAAATCCCCAATTGTTGTTAAACTACCGAGCGACGGTTAGTATTTTAGTAATATTTACGGCAAAAATACAGACGCTTCACAACAAACATGGCGGCAGGCGGGTACTAATGAAGTTATTAATGCCGATGCCATATTGCATTACCTGGAACCAAATGGGAATACTAAAAATAATACCAGGAAACATGCGCGCGCAAGAGGTAAATACGAACATGTCACTTCTAATAACATTGGACTAGAAATCGTTCAGGATGTACTATTAATACTAGATGGGAATTCAATGTTATTTGAATTATCGAGTATTGGTCGAGACTACGGGAGCTATGAATACCTACATATACATCATGCCTGTAGGTATTCCCAATTGGGATAGGCAGAGCACACGAAACGCTACATAGACAAAACGATGACTATTACACGTTTCGTGGCCTCTTCTAGCATGTTTTTTTTCTGCCTGTTAGAAAAAATACCATTTCACAAAAAAATGTATAGAAATCATGTCTTGTTAGATTCAGATTCAAATGACTTTTTTAATTAGCAATTTCAAACAACATACTTATTGCCGGGGGCCGGAGAGCTGCTAATTACGGGCGTCCTGTCAAACGGTCTAATGCCACTCGAAAGGCTGCGGCTATACATAATTAGGCGATAAAGTACTCGCGATTCTTTATGAAATTCTCATTTCGGGATCATTTCATAAACTACACTCACATAAAAAAACTATTCGACAGTTATTTCTTACAAAAAATATCAGTAGACATTTATTTAGTAAGCTGAAGTTTTCACTAGTCAGCCCAACGCAACATCAAGTTCTAATTACCAAGCAAACCGTGGTTTATTTAAGTTGGTAAAACCGCAAAATACTGTCAAGTTTACCGAAAGGATCTAATTTAAGTTCTAGACGCCCTCCTAGCCCCATCTAGGTTTTTATGGGAGCCCTCGTCTCAAATTGAGTTGCAACAGGGTGAAACTGTGGACGCATAGCGTTCATACAAAAACAGTACGACAATTTGCACTTTTGACATGACAATTCTTCGACAATCACGGCGAAATGAAACGAATAAGCTTACCGCTTAATATTACGATAATGTGCAATGTTCTTTCTTCAGTCTATTTAGTTCTCTGTTACAGCCACATCACATATCTGGTACTTACATTAAAATTGCGAAAGTTTGTCTGTTTGTGTGTTTGTTACTTCTCCGCGCCCAAACATCGGGACCAATTTTGATTATATTTGCAGGTGCAGGAAGCTGACAACCAAGATTAACACCAGCAATCGATAAGTCTAGCTTATGATGATTATAATGAACTCTATAATTGGTACCACATCTGTGGTACTTTTCGTATTACCAGTCTTATAGACAAAGGTAGCCACTTGCCAAGGTTTACAATTGTCGCAGTTGCATTTAAGCTAGCAACCTGTTGCTTTTGAACCTCTTAAAACAAAAGACAAAGAAGTGCCTAAGAGCCGTGAATGATTTTCACTAAGGGTTTCATGTGCTCTGCTTACTCCATACGGGAATACATACGTCACTTATGAATCGCACTGCTAGATCGAAATAGAACCAACCCAAAGTGTGCAATCCGTACCAATATATAAATGTGAAAGTGTGTTTGTTTGTTTGTTTGTTTGTTTGTCCGTCTTTCACGGCTAAACGGAGCGATGGATTGACGTGATTTTTTAGGTAGATACAGTTTAGGGCATGGAGAGTGAAATAGGCTAGTCGTTTTTGTCTCTTCAAAACCCCCCATTTTCCTAAAATGAGGGGTGGAAGTTTTCAATGTAGAAAGCTAGGTATGTGTGCTATCTCTTCTGTGATACCCCGAATTTAACGCGAGCGGAGCCGCGGGCAAAAGCTACTTATAAATTAGACTAGGCGTATAAACTTATAGCTTAGTTCTGAATTGAGACACATTTTTAGTTAGCTCTGTTTCGATCTGACAGTACGGTCTGTTCACATCTGTTTACTGTGACAAAGGTGCAAGGCGACCTCGAATTAATTCCAAGTCGCTGTATCCTGCGCTGCCCTCGTTGAAACCCCTAACACCCGAAGCGCCCCGAGGCACTATCGGGTGAGCGAAGCGTTTTTATTGGCTACTTTATGATACAAAATTTGTCAAAAATGGACATCTGTACATAGAGGAAGGTAGAGCACACGAAACGATACATAGTTAAAACCATGACTATTTTACGTTTCAAGGCATCCTTTAAAATATTTCCAGTTTCAATAATAGTGACTGCCAAACGCACAATGCGCGCCACCGCTCTGTTCGCGCGACTGCTCGTGCTCGACGAGACTGATACCGGCGCACGACTACCGTCGTTACTATTATCGTTTATATTATTGTCAAATGTAGAGTAGTAGCACACAACACTAACAACATCACTTTGTAAAGGCACGTCCACACCAGCTGTTAAACTGTCCAATTCAAATTGAGTTCTTATTGATATGTCAAGGGGAACGGCTGGATTAGGCGGAAAGCTTGAGTTGTCATCCGTCATTCTTCATAATTGACAGACAAACACAGATTGATACAGATTGGTATTCGATATGAAACGCGGAGAATTCTGGCTTGCGCCCGGTCAGTCTGCCCTCCAAGACCGTTCTCCAATTTTCAACAAGCCCAGACCACTCCCAAACGATGACAGCTGTCAATGTCCTCGTTTGACGTCTCACATGATACCATAGAGCATAGAAGTTTCGCACTATCGAAGCGCCACCTCCTCGACAGATATTATACTTAATATCAAACAGGGGTCAACTCTTTTAGCCAATACAGTGTAAAAATTCCAAACAGACGGTTTCACAACGGCTAGTAGGTATCATAATCTGACACAACTCTCAAAATCTTGTCAAAACACAGCATAACACTAAAACTAAACCATCACACCGCATTAGCGTTCGCGATCTCGTTTCTACAGACGCTTGTTAAATTCTCAATATAACTTTGCCTTTGTGTACATTATAATACCTAGTCGAAATATTGGCAGTATACAACGGACCGTACGAGAAATGTATTTACTCTCGGCCTGCAAAGACGCTGTCTACAATACAATATTCTTTAACCACCAAAAAGACCATTTGCTGTGAGGTTTCGGGTCAAGAATAACACCTCTCCATTTTTTCCGTGGATGTCGTAAGAGGCGACTGAGGAAATAGGTTTAGGTATGCTTTAGGCGACAGGCTAGCAACCTGTCACTATTATACTACCTCTTCCATCTGTTTTCAAACCTAAAATCATGCTAGAAGTGGCTGCGAAGCGTGAAATAGTCAAAGTCATGGTTTTGTTTATGTCACGGTTCGTGTGCTCTGCCTACGCCATTTAGGAACAAAGTCGTGATTGTATGTATGTATGCAAAAAGACTGTAAAAAAATCCATCGCAAAAATTAAAAGGTACGGTGACAATGTGACATAAAAGAACAAATTGAAGCAGGTGGTGCGCATTTCAAATACAAACAATACATTTATACAAATCAAGAAGAATTAAGAAAAGACTACGAAACAAAGCAAGTAAAGTGTCAGAAGTTTAGGTTTTAAGATGCAGCAGTAAAGACATACACAGTAATGACAGTTCAGGAGCAGCTTGACAGATAGTCCTTAAGCATTATTTTAAATTAATGAAGTATAGTAACACATCTCAGATCGATAAACAAAGAGTTTCACAGAAGTAAAGTCTGAGTAGTGAAGGAGTTTTTATAGAATGTCGAGTTGGAGAGGCGAACAGACAAAAAAAAATCTAATTTAAGGAAGTTTGTTCAAATTTTAAAAGATTGCACCATTTCGCAAAGTAAGGGCGTTTGTGCACTACCATGAATTTTACGGTCCGGCTTTTTCATTGAGTTTTCGTCTCGCTTGCTCTTCCATTAAATTGTATTGGCGTGAGCGGGACGACCTTAAAAAACCGGACTGCCGGACCGGAAAATTCATGGTAGTGCACAAGCGCCCTTAGAGTCAGAGAAAAATACAGGAATGGTGAAAGACCAATTTTCACACGCTAAGGAATAAACTAACACTATCAAATCCTGTTCTGGTCTCCAGTGCAACCCTTCCACACTGATCCTTTACTACACATATCACCAGATGCACTGAGGCGTTTATTTTGAGAGAGTTCTATCGAGGGCTGTGGGAACACTTTTCCAGTATACAGGGTGGCAAAATCTAGACAGCTCATCTTGAAAAATATATAATAGACAGTTGGAAACACGATTTAGATTTCTGGTGCGTTAGACAATAGCGCTACAGAATTAGAAAAAAAATGGAAATGCAGTTATACTTTTTTTCAAATACTAAACAACGTTAACATTTAGAAGTATCTTAAGCGTTTAAAGCAGTTACTCCCAGGGCTCACATGTTCCACCCCGTATACGGATAACCGATAAAAATATTGTACATTACCGGGAAATGGAAAACGGCGCACAATGTTGGAGTTCTAGTTGGGGACGCGCAAACAAATATACCTACTGTAGTACGTAGTAACTGTACGGAACGGCACAGATGTTCTATTCATACAAAGTGTTGCCGAGAAACTTTAGGTTCACTGTACAACGGTATATCTTGCTGAAACTATATCTAAACCCTCATTCGTTAAAATACCATATACATAAACACATCACGCCTGTATTTACCTAAGGAGTAGGCAGAGCTCACGAGACGTTACATAGAACCCATGACTATTTCTCGCTTGGCAGCTACTTCCATCATATATTTTTTTGTTTAAAAACAGATGGAAAAGATAAATAGTAGTGACAAGTTGCTAGCCTTCCATAAACCCTCCTCAGTCGCCTCTTACGACATCCACGGAAGAAATGGAGAGGTGTTATTCTAAGCCAATTTTTTAACCGAGTGAGTGTTTAGTATAATTTTTTTCAGTGCTTCTGAGATGTCGTAAGAGGCGATTTTTTTTTACAGTAGCATAAACAACTATTGTTATACCGGCATAACTTCAATCTTTTTGAGCTCTTATGACTAAAACTGCAAATCCAACGCATCACCAGCGCTCAACACACAAAACCCTTCTTTAAAAATACGATGAGGGCGTCAGATTAAAATGTAGTCTCCAATATTTTCCGTCATAAAAGACTCCCCCCCTACCCCCACACCCCTTTGTTTTCCGAGAGCACCCCTGCCAACTTACAAATGCAGCTCCCAACAGCCCTACACCAACTAACCTCAAACAAACTAGTCCAGTGCTCTCTAGTTCACGATCTTCCTGACTGCAAAGCTAAGTTTGTCGCGGGGTATTTGCAAACATTCTGCAATCGGCGATCGTTCAGGTTTTTGCTGTTTGCATTAGGGCTCCATTGTTGAGCTCTGAGCTCCCGTGGAGCGGTTCGTGTCGAATTTGTCTGTCACTTTTCGTACTTGTTGAGTTTTAGATTGATAGGTGCTGGGATTGGAAGCAAACGTGTCTTTCACGGACTGGAAAGGACTTGCTTTATGGGTTTTATACGCTATAGGCGGTTTCTGTAGATTTGTTCCCCGTGTAGCGTCGGATTTTGGAATCACACTTAAATTTTTACTTTAATAAATTTAGTGAGAGATAAGTTAGGGAATAGGTGAGGAATACTTTAGGTGACAGGTTAAGCAACTTAAGTTTGAACCAGAAGTGGCAAAAAAGTTATCAAGAAATTTTCTGTTTTGTCAATGTACCGTTACTGGCGTTCTGCATACCCCATTTGGGAATACAGGCGCGATGTTTACGCATATAAAAAGATCACACACATAATGTCTACATATTTTTTTAACATGAGAACATCGTGTCGAATCAAATAGTGTAGCATCATCTCTTTCCCTTTATCCACAAGATTTGAGATGTTTATTACCAGTCTTTGTAATTTCTGTGTTAAACCGAAGCTTTGTAGCTGTGTAAAAAAATTGCGAGGACAAATCTTCCACATTAGGAACAACACAAGCGATTTTCCTAAAAACAGCATAAGCACCCACAGGAGAGCAAGAACCAGATGCAACTCAAAACCGCGGTCAACAGCTTGTTAGGGCATAAAAATTAATGTAGCAATTGCAAATTGCCCCTACAAAAGCAAAGTAAACCTTTTACGACAAAAACTCAGTTTGCATTCCAACATGTGTGGGTAATGTGCATCGGTCCTACACTTTTATCTCGCCCAGGATGCAAATGCTCCCAGATTTTCAATTCAGCGGTGTGCTCTAAAGTTAGCTGTGGAAAAAGGGGCTGGTTTTTTGTTGAAATGTAAATTGAGGGATATTAATGGTAATTTAATTCCTTGGGTCTGGTATGTCGCGATGCAGTGTGAATATGACGTAGGTGGCTTTGTGCTGTCAAGTGCGATAATGGTACACATTTCTTGAGTTACTTGCTTTATGACCAACTACAAGTAGCATATTTAGTGAGTTATGAAGAGAAACGCAATCGTTTTTTACCATTTTAACATACATATTTTTATTTAGTTTGTCGGTTAGATTATTGGAAGAATAGAACAAATATTTTTTGGTTTCTCTCTTTATTAGATGATAATTTATGGCTATGATCATCATCAAACTACCACATTAACTTGCAACATGTTGTCACGTCACTAGAAACTACTAAACCCTGTATCCTCGTCATATTTTCCAGTCAAACAAAAAAAACAAAGGCTTGCAACATTTTTAAAATCTAACTGACAGTATGAAGGATTTGTATTTACTTTCTGCAGTATGTTATGTAGACTGTTCATATTGAAAAATAGCGTGGCTAAAACTTTTGGAATATGAAATGAGTTGGAGTTCTCTGTAGCTAGCTAGTTAATAGCCGTTTTGTAATTCATGTGCCCACAAGTAACTGTCTGAACAAAAGTTTAACGTAGCGTTTTCAATTTTACTGTTTAAAACACCGTTTAAATATACTGCTTTTTACTTCCTTCCTTCAAGTGCCCAGTGGTCAATGTGATCATTTATTACAAACAAACATGTGCTCTCAATAACACATACGTTTCTTTATTAATATAATAAAGTAGCAGGGCTTTGTTTGTTTTTGTTGGATTTAGTCCCACCGTTTTAGGTTAAGTAAGGTGTGCTTTTAAGGTGTACCCCTTCCATCTGTTTTCAAACCTGAAATTATGCTAGGTGTGGCTGCGGACGCGTCAAATTGTCTATGTCACCTTTTGTGTGCTCTGCCTACCCCATGATTATGAGGCATGATTGGTATGTATGTTCTTTAAGAAAAATGAGCCAACTAAAGGATTTAAGATAGTTTCCCTCCCAACTTCCACCCCATACAACCGCAATAGCAGAGCGATAGGACACGACTCTCATAGTTTGGTCAGTTAGGAAGTGGGCCATACCAACATTTCAATAAGCATGGCATGCCGCCAATAGGTCGAATCCTTATCGAATGAACGCCAATTAAATTCAGCAGTTCGGTTAGACCAGGTAGTAAGTATAAAATAAAGTCGCTGTCGACTGTCTGTTCGTATGTATACTCACATCTCTACAACTATGCAACTGATTCTGATACAGTTTTAGTAGATAGAGTGATTCAAGAGGTAGGTTTATATTATCAATAGGAACTAGATATTTATACTAGAAGTGGCTGCGAAGCGTGAACTAGTTATAAACATGATTTTGACTGTCACGTTTCGTGTATTCTGCCTACCCAGTTTGGGAACATACATACATACATCACATTACATTTACATATAATCACGCCTAGCATAGTTATGACTATGACTATTTCACGCTTCGCAGCCACTTCTAGCATCATTTTAGGTTCGAAAACAGATGGTAGAGGTAGTACAATAGTGACAGGTTGCTAGCCTGTCGCCTAAAGAATACTTAAACCCACCTTTGTCGCCTCTTACAACATCCACGGAAGAAATGGAGAGGTGCCATTCTAGACCCGACACCACACGGGTTTTGGGAACATAGGCGTGATTGCATGTATGTATTTTTGGTTGAGGGGTTATAACCTTCGGAAACGGTGGATCTCAGTGGATTGTCGCAGACACATTACGAACAGATGAATCACCCAGAGACAATGGGTAACGATGACACCTGCCGCCAATAACTCGCACGCACGAATTAGACGAACACGTGAATGTCCTAAAGCCGGGGAAAAATGCGTCGATTAATCTACGTGTAGATACGGTTGGTGGTTGCCTATGATGTCGGGATAGAATAGCTGTCCATTTCTTCCGTGGATGCCGTAAGAGCCGACTAAGGCCAGCTTTATACATGTAAGTTTTACTTACGTAAGGATGCAGCTATCTGCTAAAGAGAGAAATGAGTATTGCTATCTCATTCTAGCTTATAGCTGTGTCCCCCTATTTACGTAGGTAAAACTTACAAGTGTAAGACTGGCCTAAGGAAATAGGTTTAGATATGCTTTAGGCGAAAGGCTAGCAACCTGTCACCATTGCACCTCTTCCATCTTTGCAAACCTAAAATATGTTAGAAGTGGCTGCGAAACGCGAAAGAATCATAATCATGGTTTTGTCTATGTCACGTTTGGAATGCTCTGCCAATCCCATATGGTAACACAGGCGTGATTGTATGAATGTATACACACACGGTGAAAGATGAAGATCTTCTGCACACTTAGGCGTAATTTATACGATATTTTTCGTTCAACAGTATACTGCATAGCGTCATGATAGTTAACTAAGAATGACCCAATTTTCCGATTTTTGCTTTTTTCGTGGGTGTTGTAAGAAGGATTCAAGGACGGGCTGATGATAACTGGGAAAATAGAAGACAAGTGTCCAAGAAGTAGAATAGAAGCCCAACGCGCTGGATAGACCAAATTTGCACGACCGTCGACACGATACTTTTCATACAGCAATTTATAGGAGCAGGCACATTATAAGAGAGAGACTGTTCCGGAAAAAGGGCCACGAACCTCAGCATTGAGGAAACCGACGCAAGGAGGAGCAGGAAATAAGAAGGATTCAGTACTCAAACACGGAGGAAAAGCGCATTCACTTTTGTTGCCTAATCTAATTTTAAATACATCTACAGTCGTGACAGTTTGCTCTCGGAGCTATATAAATTTATGTCCTGACCGGCCGTATGCCATTAGCTTGAAGAATGTGCAACTATTTACGATGCGAGCTGAGTATATTAATAACAAATACGTGGTCATCACCTCGTCACTATATTTTAGATAGAGTAAAGCGGAGATGGTTACAAATTTGAAAAATATAAATCGATCGTAGATTTACGGCACAAAAAAAAATGAACGGACGACTTGTTAATGACTGTAGTGTAATATTAGTACGATTTAAGGTCGGAACATATTTACAATATATGGATAGGTACCTATTTGAAAAGCATTTCAAAAAAGTTTCTTGGCCACCGAAAATTAGCACTATTATAAATTCCGTACCCAAGAAATGTGCTTCCATGTACTTTATTTTGTGGGCTGAGCCTGTGAACACACAGGCCGTCATTGTTATGCCTATTGCGCGCTCTACACTCGCGACGCGAACACCCGCAAACGCCCGCGAAAGCCGCGAATCGCGAGTGTAGATGTTGTTCACGCCTTGCGTTCGCGCTTAGTTATTATGCGTGAGCCGCTGCGTAAATTCACGCCGTGAATTCACGGCGCGACTTCGCGCCGCGAGTGTAGAGCGGGCTTAAGTAAGACTTGACAAATTTTGACGATGTCGATGCTGTTGTCAAGCTTACGCTACAATTATACAACTTCGTGTTAAATAAGTGCGTATTTTTATGCCTAAGAAAGTAGGAATGACAATTGTCACGATGGTGAAATAGGGCCCTGCAGCGCTATTGTCTAACGCACCAAAAATCTACATAGTTTTTTTGTTTTCTACTATTTTTCTACTATAATTTGGACAGTTGGAGTTCACATTCTGAAAATGTGATAGGTTTATGATAGAAAAATTCAAAATTAAAAATATTTCTACGCAATTTTTGGTTTCAACTGTCAAATTATGTAGATTTTTGGTGCGTTAGACAAAAGCGCTGCTGATCTACTAATCAATTGAAATGTCAATCAAACTTACTATTTTAATTCCAGAGTTGCCAACCCATTTAACCTGTATTTCGTTTTCACAGGTTAATGTGTAAGAAGAATCAGTAGTAATACAAAAGAGCTTTTTTAATCGACAATAAAAGGAGGGAAACAATAAAAATGCCTTCATAAATTAAATGGTTTCGAGATTGTTAGGAACGGTGCCAACACATAAGCTGAGGCGGGATCGTTTAACGAGAAAACCATGATTTTCTGCATTATCATTGATGTTTCTTATTTAACTGTCGCTAGTTTGAAAATACATGATATTCTGTAATTTTCCACACCAGTAATTTTACGGGAATCGATTACCACATAAAGTCCTACCGGGCCTTCGGTTTCGGTCTGGTTTTGGCTAAAACTTGAATTTTGGCTTGGTTTCGCTTTAAAGATCCATCTATAAACTAAACTATAATCGACGTATTAACGTCATGTCACGCAATTACAGGGCTGATATTAAAAACCGAATAGGGATTCTCGACGGTTTTCTCTAAGTAACGTTTTTTGAGCGTATAGGATATGTGAGTATAGGATGCGGTAGCATATGGGAAAAAAGTATCATTTATGTCTGATGAAAAATGACTGATGGCGGATGATCTCTTCGCAGTGTCTTTCAAAAAAGCCCAATACCCAGCAGTGGATGTTTTACTGCTAATGATGACGAAGATAGTTAAATTGATTAGATTTATAACACAGTAGGGTGAAGACCAAAAAGTTGCGACTACGAGTTTTTTTTTTTGGAGAAAAAGTTAACAGTATTTTTTGGTCAATTAGTCAATCTAATCGCTTAAGCCTATGAATTGCGGCACACATTAAAAGTAACCCGCAGCAGACGGCCGCGGCGTAGAGTCTAGCGCTTTGATGGATAGCCGAGCGTGCGTGATACAGAATGTGGATATTCTGGCTCATTTCAATATTAGAACAAAGTCTTATTATGTGCTGTACTGCAGACATGAGTAGGTATTATTGAAATAAATATATGTATATAGTTTAACACGTTTGAAACCAGTGACACAGCGTCTGTGACCGGCGTCAAATGTGTTAAAAACCGGCCAAAAACCAGTCGAACTTACGCACAAAGGGTTCCGTTCCATGATTATTATAACAGTAGTCGTCATCGAGCAGACATATGTACAACGTATTACAAAAATACGAGTTTAGCAGAAAGGGGGTTAAATGGCCCATTATAAACAGTCGATATTTGCACAAAAAAACTATTCATTCCTCTTATTGAGTATGCAAACCTTTTTTAATGAAAATTTTAAATCCGACAAAGAATACGCTCTGCTAAATAATTTATGATAACTACAGTTCTATTAAGTGACAGCTTACAAGGGTTTAGAATTTTGTTGTTTTTGTTACAGGTTGTATTGGTACTTGCCAAAAAAAAATAGACACAAATACTAGACGCCGCTGTTTTCTAATACAGTTCACCGAAAAAAAAAACTAGAGATAATAATACCAAGGTTATAATGATTTTACAATATCGGCTGTCAAACTTTGTAAGATGTATTAAATAACTAATTACTACATTACCCAAACTCCGCCGGTTATAGTTACACCCTTACCTGAAAAGGAAAATAAAATAATTACTCCGAAATAAACTTGGAAACATTTTACAGCTTCATAAAATAAAATTAACGAATACCTACACAATACCAGGCGTTAAATTTAATTATTTGACTGTTAGGGAGGTAATAAATGAACTCGAATGATTAACGTTAACAAATTAAAACAAGAAGGTCAATTTTGTATCGCCGACGCGATATAAATTTAGTATTAATAAGGGTGGGTTTAGATAAGCCACGGAAGCGGAGCGATACAATGTTCGTGTGTTTACCACCCATAATTTGTATGTGGCTCAACAAAAATATAGTGTACTAGCGACCGCCCGCGACTTCGTCCGCATAGATTTCGGTTTTTACTGGGAGAATTTAGTTAGAGAGAATTATTTAGTTTTGGCCATCGTCATATTTTGGACAATTCAAACAAAATCTTTATAAATTATAGCCTTGTGCTATTCTGATGTATAAGCTACATTACTGTAAAGTTTCATTAAAATCCATTCAGTAGTTTTTGCGTTAAAGAGAAACAAACATCCAAACATCCAAACATACTCACAAACTTTCACATTTATAATAATCGTAGGATTAGGATAGTATACTTGAGAATGGCTAATTAATAATTAACACATAATTATATTAAGTGATCTAAAACGGTTGGCCATGTGGTGTCTGATTTAGATTAGTACTTATCTCTCCATTTCTCCCGTGAATGTCACAAGGGACTGAAGAAATACCCCCGAACTGGAAACTGTTCCTAACACTCGTACTGCGTCCATGATCAATCTATCAACGCTTTAATGCCAGCGACTTTTCTCCGCGCATGATCCAAGTGGGACATTCGCATATTAAACCGACTGTCAACCAACACTTACTTCTAACAATAAAAACCGTTAACGTGCCATTCCAATTGTAACATTACGAAATCGCATTCTACATCCAGGCCCATCGACTCTTTGGCACGTATTGGGCCACGCCCTAACCGCCCTGCGGACGAAAAACGACGCAAGCGCATGGGTTTTATGTGGACTTGTGATCTTTTGAATTTGAAGTATAGTAAGACAATTGTAGGACAGTGGTCGAACGGTTCCGCCTATCAGCACACCTCTTGGCTCTTATAACAAAGGTGACAGTTACAATAATTGATTTGTACATTTGTATACCGTGTGGTGCAGGGTTTAGAATATATATCTGTCCATTTCTACCGTGGATGTCGTAAGAGGCGACTAAGAAGCTCTAACTTTGTATCACATACATACATATATCACTCTTGTGTTCCCATACAAAGAAGGCAGAATACACAAAACTTTACAAAGTCAAAATTATGACTATTATACGTTTTGTGGCCACTTGTAGTTTAAATTTTGCCGTGGATATAGTAAGAGGCGACTACGGGATAGGTTGAGGTTTTTTTTAGGTGATAGGCTACCAACCTATCACTGTTAACCTTTACATATTATACCACCTGCCATCTTGAAATCCAAAAAAAATATATAGAAGTGGCCACGGTTTAGTTTATGTAGGCAGCGTTTCGTGTACTCTGCCTACCTACCCCATTTGGGAATACAGGCGTGATGTATGTATGTAAAGATTTTAAGCTAAATTACCCTGAAGGGGAAGCTACCCCTAGTAATTCAGGGTAATAAAGTAGCTACTTTATTTGTCACCATGTGTAAGACATACATAAAATCACGATTTGTAAAAAAACGACCGCGTTTCCTTTGAAAACATAACAACATAATAACTAACATACAAATGTGATAAGACAGTCAAAACGTACAACACAAAAGTAATAAACCGGCCAAGTGCGAGTCGGACTCGCGCACGAAGGGTTCCGTACCAAAAACTGCAAAAAAATCAGAATTTTTGTATGGGAGCCCCCCTTATATACTAATTTTATTTTAATTTTTTTTTTTTTTTTAAAGTAGATATTTAATTAAATATTCTGTGAGCATTTCAAGTATTTAGCTGTTACAGTTATTTAAATAGACTCAAAACAGCAAAAAAGAACACGTTTTTTCTATGGGAGCCCCCCTTAATTATTATTCTTTTTTTAATTTTAGTATTTGTTGTTATAGCGGCAACAGAAATACATCTTCTGTGAAAATTTCAACTCTCTAGCTGTTACGGTTCGTGAAATACAGCCTGGTGACAGACAGACGGACAGACAGACGGACAGACAGACAGACAGACAGACAGACAGCGAAGTCTCAGTAATAGGGTCCCGTTTTTACCCTTTGGGTACGGAACCCTAAAAACGTCACTGTAATCTTTTAATCCCTTATGATATGAGCAACCTCGACCGTTTACAACCTTAAGAAACTTAAAATCCCACTCAGTTTCTTAAAGCTAAGAGAACGCTCTTTGTAACCCTCCTGCTGCTGGCAGGGCGCCAGCGCCACCTGTTGCCGACACTTTAACACGTCTCGTGCTTATACAGAATAATTATTGGCTGACGATAATCAATGTATTTTATGAAGGTGTTAAAACACGCTGCCATTTTGATAGTGCTTTAACTCTAGAGATTTCGATATTGGCTCTAGAATTTATTGACGATATTGATTTATGATTGGCATTTTTTATTTATTTGGCATTTACGTCTACTGCAGACCTTTTAGGCGCAGCGTAGATGACAGACTTTTTGTGCGATCGAGTCTGCGTGGATTGTATGCATTATGCTCCGGACTTTTTGCGCGTCGCGTGCGTTACTGCATATAATTCCATAGGTTCTATTTTCACAGATTAAAAAGTCTGTCGCGGATAGTCTGTCGTCTGCGCAGGGCCTCAAGGTACAGTTAGGAAATTGATACCTGTGGCACTTAGAGCCTTTTCATAATGAGTTTCATATTGCTTTGATTAGTAGATAACTATCTACTAATCACAGTGACATTTCTTGTAAAAAGATACAAAGTGGCACAGTTATCAAATTCTTTGACTGTTCAAGTTGAAAACGACGGCATGGGAACGCAGGCGTGATTGTATGACTGTGTGAATCTTACTGATTCCAAAAAAGAACTGAATACTGAGCTTCAGAGCCTCTAGTATATTCAAAACGATGATGGAGTCGATAACGATTTCGTTTGCGAATTACGCGGAATTGTATGGTGGCGTGTCGACCGCCGCAGTTGTGTCTCAGTTTCCATACAATTTTGCGATAACTCGCAAACGAAATCGTTATCGACTGCATGATCGTTTTGAACACACTAGACGTACTGAACGGCACGTACAAACATGGCGGCTAGTCGATCAACATCGATCGACGTTGACCATAAGCTAAGTCCACACCAGTGCGCTTTCACGTTCACCTTGCGTCTTCCTCTGACGCATGCCGAAACTAGATCCGTCCTCAATGAAGACGCGCTGGCGGCATGCGCTCTTGTTGGTGGTTGCACGGGCATGCGTCAGAGGAAGACGCAAGGTGAACGTGAAAGCGCACTGGTGTGGACTTAGCTAATGTCGTCCATCAACAATCAATCGATAGGTCTGGTAACCCCCTAAGATCTAAGGTGTTCCAACTGGGATGCTATGCGTGACGCTGTTTCTTTTATACAGCGCCTTCTCTTTTCAGACTTAGAAACTAAAGTCCTCCAAAAACCTAAGAATCGTAAAACGTCACACAAATGGATTTTTATGTCTCTTGTTCTAGGGCAGGCTGGGATATATCTCAATCTAGTGTTTGCAGCCGTCTAGATTTATAGCGAGGCATTTCTTTACAAGAACAACAATGAACAATGATAGACAAAATAGCAGAAGAGAATTAAAAATACCAGTCATCGATGCTCTTCACCAAGATACGAAACGGCACCTACAGAGGCAACTAGTTACCAGGATCAGACGTAGTCACGATCCCTAGCCTATGAGGAACCAGCTAAAGAGAGAGAAATCTGTTACCTGAATACAATTTACTTATCCAGCGTTGATAATATTCATGATATTATTAATTTACACAAACATATAAATAGGTAACGCTGTATTTCCTAATGGTGGCCACAGCCACAGCACACCAACGCTACATAGACAAATTCACTCGTGACCACTTCCAGCATATTTAAAAGTGATATTGCTAGTCTCTCACCTTAATTTACTTCCTTATTTTAACTTAGTTCCTTAGTCGCCTCTTACGACGTCCACGGAAGAAACGGATAGGTTAAAATAGGTTAAGCCTAAACCCGTCACCTCATGGAATTACAATTAAAAATCGAAAATATTGCTATGAAACTTGAAATAGTCACGGTTTGTCACTCCGCATATAACCCATTTAGAAATACAGGCGTGATGTATGTATGTATACTATCACTGAAAACAAAAGACAGCCTCTGTTAATAAACAACGCATAACCAAAGAAACATTATCTAATTAACGTATAAATGGGCCTTTTGTATATGCGAGTCCATTTTGATACCATCTGTGACTAAAGATGGCAGCCATACAAAGGGTGAAGAATGACTTGCAACCCTCTCGCTCTATGAATTAAGCACAAAATTATTCTATATATAACTGAACTGAACGGGTTCCTAGGTAAGTACTCCTAATTTGAATGTCTGTGTCAACCTAGGAATTATAACTTCGTTGTATTCAAGTGCTATATTTTCTACTTGCTACGATCCTGATATTCCGAATATTGTGCCAAAGTAATTAGGTAGATAAAAAAGGTTATTTTCTTCATTATTTAGCCCCCCAAAACACGTTACATGCGAGGCGATCGATTTCATATAATTTTTTGTAGTCACCAAAAATCCAATACTACATTTAAACTAAATAAATAAAAAACTATTTGGTGTAGCCTCAAAGTAAAAAAATTCATTTTGCAGAGCATTGATGGTCACAGCAAATTAAAATTGAATTTATTTATTTACAAACAAAATTAAAATACAAAGAGAAGTATACTTATTAATAAAAAAACTAAATTTATCTTAAACTAAATTAAATCTAAAATTTAGGTACTGACAAATGTCATCTAATTTTCCAACCCCTTTACCCCTTCTGTCCGACAAATTTCTTTGGCAAACGATGCGCCAAATATCCTGCATAAACCATGTTAATACGATATAACCTAACACTATTTACTAGTCCCGTAGTTTTGTCCCGTGTGGTGCCGGGTTAGAATAGCACCTCCCCCTTTCTTCCCGTGGGTGTCGTAAGAGTCGACTCTGGGAAAGG
>BHDV01038785.1:98572-160303 GCA_005406045.1 Adoxophyes honmai | reverse complement strand
TCGTAACATAATGATACGACCTTTAGACAAAAAGTATAAAGTCGTAACTTCAGATTTTGTGAAATTTTATCGAAATAATAATTTACATTGCAATAAATATATATATATCCTGTTACTTAAACCACTGCAACTAGGTTGAAGCAAAAATTTAATCAGTAAGTGTCATATAACTTGCAAAATACACAAAAGAATTTTAAAAATGCTCTCCTGAAAAATCACGAATTTAGCGTTACGACCTTTTGCGTTGGAGGTGTCGATTTACTAATGTCAAGGTTCTGGGTTCCATGTCTAGGGTTCGCTTTACTACGTACTTTTATTTCGACGAGAATTTTGCTAGTGAAAAAAATCATCGGTGGACCAGAAATAACTTGCATAACCCAAATTAAATTAATCAAACCAATTTGTCAAGCCAAGCAAATCAATCAAGAAAACTCTCTCAATTTATTTGGCACCAAACCAATTACAGGGAAGCCATTAAACAGGCGCCATGTTGGATCGGCCATTTTGAAAAGAGCTTAAATCAAAATTATACATATTTTTTCTATACAAATAAAGGAGTTATTTGGACGTGTTTTCATAGGTATTGAGGTGTTTTGTACATGGTTACAGAACCCTAATGGTAGGACCGTATAACTAAGACGTCTATCTGTTTATGTATGCCACTGTGTTATATTAACTTAAACTTAAACAAGAAGACATATAAGTACGAACACATGTTAAAAGTTAAACGTGGTTATGATACAAGAAACATATTTTTTAAGAATTTACAAGAGAAGTGTGTTTGGGCAAGTCAGGCGAAGGCGCCCTCGAAGATCGTAGTATATTGACCAGATCAGTGATGTGCTGAAGAGATCACGATTAGACCTAAAATATGTCAAGCTAATCTAGATATAAACACAGAAGTGTATCCTTTTTATTTCACTATGTGTTATTGCTTTTGCACACTACGCACAAACTATTATGTACTGATGAAGTGGCTTTATACGTCACTCCTGAAAATACTCCAGACGTTAGCTCAAAGATGGAATCAGCTGATTGCTTGACGTCACTCCATTGGTATAGCGGGCGAACAAACAAATAGAATTACATGAAGTCGTATAAACGGCATTGATCAACAGCAATTCTGTTTGAGTGGGAGTTTAGTAGACACACACCAGAAACAAACATAACACATACCAATTACACATACAGATACCATTTGTTTTTATCGAATAACTCACGTTTAATAAATCGTTTGGCAGCAGCAGCTGCCGCGGCTCCTAGATGAAGGGCTACGAATTAGTCCGAAACATGTCCTGCTAAAGTCGATTTATTAAACGTGAGTTATCCGATAATTTTTCAGCATGAGTGAGTCTCACGGTAGTTTAATGTATAACCATTGGTTTTATAAGTTTATCGAAAAATTCCAAACTTGGCTTACTTACTGCATAAACTAAACCCCTCGATTGAGTTTCATAAGGTTTCATATCATATATGCATACAAATACATGCATACATACATCGATAGGCAGAGCAGACGAACGCTGTATAGACAAATTCCTGACTATTATAAATAGGTCTCGAAGCCTCTTCTAGCATATTTTTTAGGCTCATAGATGGCAGGTATAATAGTGCCAGGTTGCTAGCCCGTCGCCTGAAATATGCCTTAACCTATTTCCTTTGGTCACCTCTTATGATATCTATTCAAGAAATGAGAGGTGTTATTCTAAACCCGACATCACACGGCCGACGGTAAGAATATAGGCTAAGCGCGCACTACGACTTTTTGTCGTGCGACACGATTTTAAAATAGCGCTGTCAATACTGATTTTTTCATTATAGTGCGCGCGATGACATATAAACCCTTACGTTGCATTTCTGCGACAAAATTGTCGCGCGACAAAAATCGTGGTGCGCGCTTAGCCATATGGACATATTTTTTGTTTGCTGCTTCATTTCTATCAGCATATTTTTCAGTTTTATTTTAATCCGCCGTCTTCGCTTTGGTGTGCCTCTGGCAAGACAGGCAGGTAACAAAAAGATGAGAAAACCATTGTCTAGAAATGGGTCACTATTCTACAGGCTTAGTAAATAAATTGTAGTCATTAATAGTAAATAGTCAGTAAACAAAATAATAGAATATGCAAAATATTTTTCACTTTCAACATAGAAGAGATTAAGAAAAGACTGAATCGTAGACACCGAGTAGACAAGACACATACAAATCATTTACCGAAAGGGGAAAATAATAGCCTTAAAAAGTTTTAATGTGCTTAACCGATGCCATAGTGACCAAAGAGTTTATCTCGATCAACAAGCTTCACTCAAAAACATGTTAGTTCACAAACGTCAACTGTCAACAATTTTGTACACACTTTCGTTTCGGTTTACAATAATTTACAAAAATTTCGGTAAACTTGCACATAGCCAGATGAATCTATTGGATTTGCCCGTTGAAATTGGAATCATAATATTCTCCTTTCTAGATACAAAAAGCAAGATAAGTACGTACAACATAGTTGAGTTGCGGGAGTTTTACGCACCATGCCTTATGAGGAAGCTGGATCTATCCAGAAGTTCCATAGCCTCATCCAAATCTCTAACTCTAGATGTATTTCAAGACTTTGCGGCAAACATTCAAGAACTAAATCTCAGTGGCATAGCGGATCTCACAGCCGACAAGCTCAATCATCACATACAAAGATGTACCAGTTTAAAAACGCTGGATATCACATTCACCAGCATCTATTTATCAGACCTAGCTGACATCTGTACAAAGAATCTAAAGAATATCAGTATTAATTTCTTCAAATGGCCGCGAAATAATAAATCGGATGATGTGTGGAAGAAAACTAAAGACATATTTAAACGCCAAGAGTTCGAAAGAGTGCATTTTGTTGTTTTCGAGTTCTTTGACGCCGACGCACCACTTTTGTTCATGAAAGATGTGCCTAGAACTAAGTGTTTGATGATAACAGTAGCTGATAACTACAGAGACTTATGGGAAGTCGACGAAGAGGATATTCCTTCAGATGTTGAAGGCACTATTGACATTAATTTCACGAAACTATTTTACATATTTCGCGATTGTCGCGTAACTCATAAATCGTCTAGGAGCTTAAGAGGAGTGTCGAATTTAGATTACAAGCAAATAGAATACATTTTTATCATGTATTTAGAGAAGATTTACATCTACGTGTCTCCTGTATTCAGCAGAGTATTCGCGCTCAACTGCACAGACTTACAAATAGAAATATGTACTTTCTTACCTCCCGATTTTCTGCTCGACGGAAACATAATATTCAAAGCTTGGAACAAGTCGATAACAGATTTTAACGATGCCTTCTTTGCGAATTTATTGAACGAGTTGGCCGATTATTTCCCTACTTATATGTGTATGCATAAAAAGTTGGAAATGAAAGTTACAGAAGCGCCGAGTAATTGGTTCTGTATCGATTCTTGCGAAGGTTTCGAGAGGGTGTTGGACAAATTGCCAGAAAAAGTGACATTAACAGACTTTTGTAGAAGAGAGGGTACTGTCCTGCGTTGCCACCGTCCTATAACCTTGATATCAGAGTCAAAAACGTTGAGAAACATCACGTATTTAAGGCTCAGCAACATCTGTTTGAAAGAAGACTTCTTCGCCACTTTGTTTGCGCAATGCCAAAATTTATACACGCTCGATGTTTACATTGAGAAGCGGGGACGTTTAGGAACGTATCGGGGCTCGTCGCTGTCCTTATCTAACTCGATATATCTGACAAAGAGCCTTAAGAACATAAAACTGACTTCAGAGGACATAGAATACGAGATGATCTTCGCGTCTCTGTGCCAGTGTCCGACGTTGGAGAATATCCACATTTGCGAGTATGAGCGTACACTCGCGGACAATGAGATTGACGTGCAGAACATCTTGTTGCTTATTGAGAAATGCCACGAGTTGTACAGTTTGTTTATTGAAGCTGACTTGTCTCCGGAGAGTCTGACGGTGCTTATGGCCCCTCTGAGAGCCGCGGCGCAGAATCTAGAGCGAGACCATCTCTGTATCGAGGTGTGCGACTGCTATGGCGGATGGAACCCTTTTGCGGACGTGTTTAACCCCAGCCCGTTGCATATACTTGATTGAATCCTTGCTAGTTTTTAAATATTTGCTATACTTTATTTAAATTGTACTAAATGAAATTGTTTTTGATTTTTCTATGTAGCTATGTTCTAATTGTTATGCAATTTCTCTATTGATCAGCACTGCAAAGAGCGTGTTGACTTGCGCGCGAAATAGACTACAGTTACCTGTCACCAAATAATATTAAGTATATTTTTTTTTTTAGTCTACCAGCGCTTCGTACCATGACTGTTAAGAAGAATGAGCCGAAAAAAACTTGGCACAAAGTATTCTTTTCTAAAATAAAAGTAATAAAAAACAGTAGAATAGCAAAGTACACAAGTAAAAAACTCGGAAAATGTTAATACAATGTCGCGCAGGTCGATTTATGCTACCGCGCTAAACATACTGTTACCGATTACCATTTTCTCTACATTTGCCTTTAACTACATACACGCTATCATACAGTACATGTAATAAGTCCATTAAGACAAGATCTTTCAAATTACATTATCATTTTCCAAAGCCATCACGTTCAAAAACTCCTTCAATTTAACCAAACACTCCTTTTATCACTACACCATTAATTACTCGCGTAAACATAACAGGCTTCGCTCAGTTTTTGTTTCATACAGAGCAAAGGAATACCTCGGCTAAAAAATAAATTACAGCTTTCAGGCCCCCATCGCATTTATTCATAAGTAGACACGACATTCGCGATTGCTGAGGCGGCCGTACATTCAACCTTGCTTTAAAAAAATAGGGCCGTTTGTTGAGTGTTCGGAGAAATACTGTCGCAAACGCTCATAATATGGCGAGGTGGGATATAATCAAGTTAATGAGATAGCTACGGTCTGGGGAATCTCGACTGGAGTCGTGTCAACAAAGATTTTGCGTTGACATTTCGGCTGGATGGATTTGCTTTTTAAATTCGTGACAATCGGAGATTTTTAGCTGTGTTGTGGTCTTCGTGGTTTGAATTGTTTTTGTAAATTAACATTAGATTGCTTGTGTCGTGTTTGGTTTAAAATAACACTTATTTCTCTATCTCTTCCGTGGATATCGTGAGAAGAGACATGAATATAGGTTAAGGTAGACGAAAACCTGGCAAAAATATGCTAAAAGTGGCTACTTAGCATTACATAATGATGGTTACATCCAAGGAAGAAATGGAGACATACATACATACATACATACATATTCTCACGCCTGTATTCCCAAGAGGGGTAGGCAGAGCACATGAATTCAAAAATTCAGTGCCACGTTTAGCAACTTGAGGGTAACCAGATGGTCAAACGTGATATTGTGGTGACAGGTTGCTAGCCCATCGCCCACAATACACCAACCCTTTCCCAGAGTCGACTCTTATGACACCCACGGGAAGAAAGGGGGAGGTGCTATTCTAACCCGGCACCACACGGGAGAAATGGAGACATGTTATTCTAAACCCGAAACACATACATTCTCACGTCTATATTCCCAAGAGGGGTAGACAGGGCACATGAATTCAAAAATCCAGTGCCACGTTTAGCAATTTCAGGGTAACCAGATAGTTAAACCCGACACCACACTGTACCTATAACAACAACACGGTACAACCTTGAAGCTTAGGCCGTTTACACATTGGGCGCTTTCAAACGTGCGCTTTGCTAACGCGCGTTTTGAGAAGAAGAGTTTCAATTGATGTGTACACATGCAAGCACGCGCTTCTGATCAAGTTCCTCTTGTTCTCAAAACGCGCGTCAGCAAAGCGCGCGTTTGAAAGCGCCCAATGTGTAAACGACCTTAAAGTCCTGTTGTTTACGTGATTTTGATCTCTTCATATTTTTCTCATGTCAAAAGAATTCAACGTTACTCGTCCGAGTATAATCCTATAAACCGGTTACATCTACAAGGTATAAATTGGTTCGCGTATAGAAAATCTCTCACCAAACCCAACCGCAATATGACTCAACGGCTCCAAACTGTCATTTCAATTTTGGACTCAAACATTTCAAGGATAAAGTCAAAATTAAAGGTCGGAAGCCTTTAAGCCTTTCGAGGAAGTCAGTTTTCAGTTCACAGGCTTTGCACTTGGCGACATTCAATTCGGTTCTTTGACAGAATTGGATTTCGACAAACTAAACGAAGTTTGGGAGCATTTTGTTCGCTCGTCTGAATTTAATTTCGCTTAGCTCCATCGTGTTTAGAGATACAAAGTTGATGAGTCATTAGAGTAGGGGTTGAGGCAGATAGGATAAGTCGGTACAAAAACACCTTTTCTTTTCACCCGTGGACGTCGTTAGATACGACTAAGGAAATAGGTTAAGGTAAAATTTAAGTTAAAAAAGCCGTGGTAGCCCAGCGGTTCGAACCGTGGCCTCTCAAGCAGAGAGTCGTGGGTTCAAACCTCGGGCTCGCACCTCTAAATTTTTCGGAATGTATGTGCGATATCGAATTTGATATTTATCACGAGCTATTCGGTGAAGGAAAACATCGTGAGGAAACCTACACACAGCGACGAAGTAATTTAACGCTGTGTGTGAAGTTCCCAATCCGCACTGGGCCCGCGTGGGAACTATAGCCCAAGCCCTCTCATACTGAGAGGAGGCCTGAGCCCTGCAGTGGGACGTATATAGGCTGATGATGATGATGATGATGAAAATTTAAGTAAGGCTCTGTGTGGTGTCGGGTTAGAATAACAAGTTTAGTCACAATTTCTGCCGTGATGTCGTAAGAGGCAACTAGGGAAATAGGTTTAGGTGTTTTAGGTGACAGGCTAGCAACCTGTCACTATTGTACAGTCAAAGAATTTGATAACTGTGCCACTTTGGACCCTTTCACAAGAATTGCCACTGTGACATACTATACTAACTACTAATCAAGGCAATATGACATTTATTGTGAAAAGGTTCAAAGTGGCACAGGTATCAGTTTCCTTGACTGTACCTCTTAACTAAAACTTAAAAAAGTGCTAGTGGTGGCAACAAAACGTGAAATTTAGTCATGGTTTTGACATGGTTGTATCGTATGTAAGTATTGTATTGTGCTTCATCTACACTTAATAACCGGTGGGCTACACGGCGATCGCGGGTAAGCTCCAAAAAAGGAGCTATTTGCCAAAATATATCCAATGCATCCTTATATAAAAATAAACATTGTGTTTGTTCTTTCATTCCCCGCAAACACGTACAAGCAATGAAAAGGCTTGTTTCACAAAAACAAATATGAGATCTCCCAAACCGTTTAAACTACACGAAACCGTGCAAATGTGCCATGAATTTAAATGTACTTGGAAGAGCACAGCTTATGTAAAAAAGGCTAGTTCACTTGGTAAAATACACGCAGCACAATGCGAGCGGACGTTAGATCCCTACCTTTGGTTCGAACGTTTTGTTTTTAATGTGGTGTTTTTAATTGGCTTTGATATTTTAGTCAGTTTATTCAGTTTGTTCAGACGCGATTGAATTTTAGTCTTTTTTGCAAGACTAAAGCTTTGAATTAACTGGTTTAAGTTTTGTTCCTGTTTGTTTTAAAATAATATCCTGTATTTAAGCGGCTAACCACGTTTAACCACCTGGTTACCCTGAAATTGCTAAACGTGCCACTGGATTTTTGAATTCATGTGCTTGTTTCTTGGGAATACAGTCGTGTGAATATGTATTTCTGTATGTATGTAAGCGGCTATCAGTATTTATTTATTCCCAGTTTTTACAATTAGTTTTAGTAATATAGTACATAAATATAATAGAAGCAGGATAATTTTCGTCCTTAAAATATAGCACCATAGGAAAGAACAATGTGGTTATTACTATAAACAAAAAAGCGCGCTGGGATCATAAAAATCATATTTACCATAATTTTGATATTCGTAAAACTACTCCTATATGATAATTCTGGACCACACACGATAAGGGCTAAAAAATATTAGTAAATAAAAAAATAAAAATATTAGTAAGTATAAAAATATAAGGTAATGTACGAATAACCAGAGCGGTTAGGTAAAGTGAAGTTTCTGCCTCTAAACTATCTGTGGTCTCATTGTACTATAATACTTCTAAGACTCTCGAAATCCACCTCCACCGGACAGGAACCGCGTTGCCAAGTCGGATGCGACGACAAATAACGTCCGGCTAGCCGTACCTACTTACAACCTTATCAACAGCCAGTGGCTAAAACCAGAACTAATAATTTACAGAACAAACTTACCCAAATCGTTTGATAGTGGCGCCGTGGCCGCATGAAAGAGTAAATTTGCTGCTGGATATAAATAGAAGATGGCCGTAATTTACGAAAATCGGCGACATTTTTCGTGGTATGATTTAGTGGTCAGTTTTATTGGTCAAGGTTTGGATTATGAGATTAGTTTGGTGATTTATTTAATGGCGCACGGTGAGTTTATTTGGAAAGGTTAGCTGCGGTTGTTTGGTGATGTCCAAACTCATCTAAGAGAACAAAAAAGAAGACATTTATTAACAGAAATTTTCATACCTACAGACATACATCACCACACCATTCTATTGTATTGAACTGAAAATTCATAATTTCGTTTTTGGGTTACCAAATAAATAAACATCGATAAATGTATAGATCATCAAACTTCCGGAGTGAGGGTTTGTGACGTCACGACTAGGTAAAAATTGTAGTAAGGCGTGACGTCACTCGAAACTTCAGAGCACTGTATAATCATCATTTCTTGTTTGTAAAATAAAAGAAAAACAAAATGTGCAAAATATCTTTTGGTGATCCATCTGACGGACTAAATAATTTTTCTAGTCGTCTAAACTATTTATATTGAAAACTAAATAATCTGAATGTGTTTCAAGGTCCAAATCATGGCGTCATGTCCGCCTGTCTACCACGTCATAGCTGTCTAGCTTGCTGTCTGTTGATGCCGTGACAATTTAAACCACATAATGATAATATCCGTGCAGTGTCGGGTTTAATATAACACCACTCCAATTCTCCAGTGGATGTCGTAAGAAGCGACTAAGGAAATAGGTTAAGGTATATTTTAGGCGACAGGCTAGCAACCTGTTACTATTATACCTCTTCCATTGGTTCTTAAACCTAAAATTTGGCTAGAAGTGGCTGCGAGGCGTGAAACGGTCTAGGTTTTTTTTTTTAAACAAATTTTTCATCTACGGACTCGTGGTCCGTACCTTGATGATTTCAGAATTACTTTTTTTATTTTAGAATAAACTGTGCGCTCCGCGTAAAGACACAGCAGTTTTTTTAAAATATATGCTCTTAAAATTAATTACAACCAGTGTTTTTTTTCTATTCAATGTTTTGATGATATAAGTAAAAAAAAAAAGGTCATAGTTTTGTCTACGTCATGTTTCGTGTGCTCTGCCTAACCGATTTGGGAATACAGGCGTCATGTATGTAGGTATGTATGACACGTCAAAAACGTTAAAACCATTATGTATAGGTTCATACAATAACGATTTCCTTTGTCAAGCAATGCCATGTCAGTATAATGTTTACTAAACTGTGAGACTCACTCATCTTGAAAAATACTGATAACTCAAGTTTTAAAACGAGTTTAGCTCGACATGTTTCGGGCTAATCCGTAGCCCTTCATCAGCGAGTCGCACGAACATAACGGTTGCGCGCAGTGCGCGTTTGACCGCAACCACCGCGGCTCCAATAGGAAGGGCTACGGATTAGCTTCTCAAAACTCGATATAAATACGTTCTATGGTAGTTCAAGTATCAATGTCCCAATGTACGATGTCCGAAATTCCGCGTGACAATCGACCAGAATGGCGCAAGAGCATCCGTATTGGAAATTCCTGCGCCTTTGTGCTAAACGAAACAGTGCGCGGTACGAAATCCCATTTATCTCGCGGTGAATAGTTCTGGATTTAGTCTATTGGCCGGTGCCAAAGGTATGGGAATAAACTGAGGGTGCGGTTCCATTGGCTAAGGAGAAGCGGGGATGAGTTGAATATTAGCTGAGCAAAGGGTATGGAGTATATCTGGCACAATAGAGTTTAGACTATATCATATCTGTGTATAAGTGATCGAAAATAAATCTTGCGCGCGTCTTGCTTGTCTGAAGGTGCTAGCCACAAATAAAGCCCGTCACAGGCTACGCATATACGATAATATTTTATCTGCGTATAAATGCCATTTTTCCATATATTATGTCGGTGTCAAAAGATACTTGACGGTAAATCTGCACAGTGTGTGGTAGCTCATTGAATTGTATAGGGAGCGATATTGACAGATATATGTCCTGTAACAGATATCTTACCGTATCTGCTTAATATGTGACGGGCTTAAAAGAACATGAAACTTAATAATGTTTTTGTACGCCAATCGGCGAAACATGGTGCAACTTGTAATCAAGCGAACACCTCCGTAATACAGCTATCATCAGATCTATTCACTGGTGAATGTCATGTTTACGCAAAAGGTAAGATTATAAATCGCTCGAGCGTTACCCGCTCCGCTCGTCACCGCGCGGCCGCTAAACAGCGCTGTCATAATCACAATGTCCCAGACGCGCACGCGGCGGTTTGTTCCGAAGATTTATTTTGAACCGTGCGAAATCGCCAAAAACTGCAAAAAATCACGTTTTGTATGGAAGCCCCTCTTAAATACTCATTGTTTTACTAATATTATTATTCACTTTAAAGTAGATACACAACTAAATATTCTGGTAATATTTCAAGCATCTACCTGCAATCGTTATTTTTACTGGGTTAAAACCACCAAAAATCAAATTGTTGTACTGAAGACCCCTTAAATATTTATTTTTTAGTATTTATCGTTATAGCGGCAATAGAAATCTATACTCAGGTATTAATTTATGCACTTTTCCATGCACCATTTCCACTCGCTTCGACATCTTCAGCCATTTCTCCGTAACTTACTAAAAAATGACAATATTTACGAATGAGATCGCTCGTAGCGGTTACAAATCGCTCGAGCGTTACCCGCTCCGCTCGTCACCGCGCGACCGCTAACAGCGCTGTCATGTCACAATGTCCCAAATGCGCACGCGTCCGTTTGTTCCGAAGATATATTTTGAACCGTGCGAAATCGCGATCTTTGATGTGTGACCTATAACTGCGCGGGAGGCGGGTCACTGACCTAAGATTATGGATTGCTAAGATAAGACATGTTTTTTTTTAATATTCTTATGAGAGGATAACAAAAAAGCGGCCAAGAGCGAGTGGGACTCGCGCTGTAAGGGTTCCGTACTCAAAACTGAAAAAAAATACGTTTTTTGTATGGGAGGCCCTCTTTAATACTCATTGTATTACTAGTATTATTATTCACTTTAAAGTAGATACACAACTAAACATTCCGTTAATGTTTCACTGTCAAACCAAGAACACCAAAAAAATCACGTTTGTTGTATGAGAGCCCTCCTTAAATACATATATTATTTTATTCAATTTTAGTATTTGTCATTAATTATAACTGCAATAGACATACATCATCTGTGAAAATTTCAACAGTGTATCACCGTTCTTGAGATCAGCCTGGCGACAGACGGACAGACACCAAAATCTCAGTACTAAGGTCCCGTTCACCCCTTTGGGGTACGCAACCCTAAAAACGACTGTATTGACTCTTAGGTTCTGTCTACCCACTAGAAGTTCGAAGAATTAACCCAACCAAATGCATTGCAAATATTTGAAGGTACTTGTATCTGGGAGTCGAACAGCAGTCGAGTGTTTACTCGCCGCCTGTTAATGAAAACGGCTGTTTGTTTCGATTTGTATTAAAACGTGTTTGTACGTGATTACGAGGTTTGGATATTTTGTTTGGTAGTGGGGTGTAGAATAAAAGCATTCCATTTCTTCTGTGGATGTTGTGAGAGGCGACTAAGGAACATTAGGTATGCTTTAGGCGACAGGCTGGTATACTGTCACTACTATCCTTGAATTACCATTTTCATTAATCGTTACATACATACAATCACGCCTGTATTCCTGAATGGGGCAGGCAAAGCACAAGAAACGTGACATAGGCAAAACCATGACTATTTCACGCTTCGTAGCCACATTTTTAATTTTAGGTTTGATAACAGATGGAAGAAGCATCTATAATCCCTCGGGGATAAGTTTGCCTTTGTACATAAGCCTGTGTATTCTGTTTTCTTGTTTTTTTTTGGAATTATTTTTATGTACAATAATAGTGACAAGTTGGTAGCCTGTCGCTTAAAACATACCTCGTGTTCCTTAGTGGTCTCTTACGACATTCACGGAAGAAATGGAGAGGTTTTATTCTAACACGACACCACACAGGGCCAATTCAATTTATCAATGTTTCAGCCTAAAATTACACCAAAAGTGGCTACGCAACCTGAAAGCCTTGTTTTGTCTAAGTGTCGTCTTGCGAGCTCTGCCTACCCCATTGGAATACAGTCGTCATGTAAAACCAATGGATAGAAACTACATCAAGATCTTATGCATTGTAGGTACTGCTACCTTCACCCAAGTTGGAAGAGATTAAGATTTGTGGTCTAAAAACTTAGGCCATTAGAGACCAGAGGCCATCACACCGGCTACTCCGGCGCAATGTATTTTCTTTAAAAAGTTAGTTAAATGTCTGGCCCGTTTAGCTGAGAGTTTGTAAAACCTTTGTGAGACTGAGGGCTAGCTGGGTCTTTGACCTGATGCTGTATTAAAAAGTTAAACTTTAAATGATGGAAACATCATGATCGTTAAAAGTTTACCTAAGCAAACAAGCATGTTGTAATGTATTGATTAACAAGAGAACGGCCTTATGCACAAAGGCGAACTTATCCCCGAGGGTATCTCTTCCAGTTAACCTTCGGGTGATTGACAGGATATCTTGATAGAGTAGACGTACATACAAAAAAAAGAGAAGTAAATGAGATAAAACCTAAAACTACTTAATCTAAACAGACATATAGTATAAATAAATATATCCAATACATAAACATTACATCCTAATACACACAAATAATTACACAATTATTAAGCACGTTTTGTATATTGTGGGTGTTAATAACCCGAAATATTAATCCACGTGTTATTGACACTACGAGTAAGTAATGTTTTGTCAACATAGGTTCAATTAAATCTCTTGAACAATAACTATATCAGAATAAATTTAATTATATTAATGGCAGACTTGTGAGTAGACCTTTACTTTATTTTCGGTAGTGAAAACTTTATTTGTAGGATAGATACCAAACTCTATTTAGAGGAGGCTACTAGAGGTGGCTACGAAATGTAAAATATTCATGCTTTTGACTGCGTTTTGTGTTTTGTGCGTATAAGTCGCGTGGTGGTTTAAGATTGCTCGGCGAATCTATAACTTATAGGTTTAGGTAGTTAAAACAGTATAAACAATCTTGACATGTCTTTTTGTTGAAATACACAGTCTAAAAATGAAAATCGTTACACTATACAATTCAATTATGAAAGTAAATGATTTTTTCATACCTTAATTGTAAAATGTAAAGTTTTCGATTTAAAAAGTGTACGTTTAAATAAAAAGACATGTCAAGATTGTTTACATTGTTTTAACTACCTAAAACGATAAGGTATAGTGTAGATAATCGGCGCGGGGGTGAACTGCGACTAATCTACTTCGCAGCTACTTCTAGCATCATTTTGGGTTTGAAAACAGATACAGATAGATAGCTTTTTCCCTCTGTGGTTATTGTCTCTGTTCAGTTTCTATGACTCTGTCTGTCACTAGACTCTAGTGGCTTTTTCTTTTATGGTTGTAAGGATGGTACTGAGATTTCTCCCTTCAAAGCCTACGTTTAATCATAATAAAAAGCTCCCCGCATCAATTAACAGCAGCTGGCCGATAAATCACGCGGCCGAGTAAACAATTAATACGGTTAGCGCGATTTGGAACAAAAAGTACTGCCATTAATTAGGACGTAGGGTCCGAACTGCACCGGCTGAATACGTAAGCGGGCATAGTTAACGGCCAGTAGGATGGCTGCGGACGACTCGTTCGAATAAGCAATATACAATCTTGCCTCTGTTCCCAAATGGGTAAGGCAGAGCGCACGAAACATGACATAGACAAAACCATGACTTTCACGCCTCGCAGTCACATCTAGAATAATGTAGAGTAGGTTTTATATATAAATGTTTTTAAATTTGTAAATTTAGAATACGATAAAAAAATAATAATAATGTCACGGAGATGAGAATACAATGTCAATACATATTGAAGTAACGGAATAAAATCTAATAATCCCTAAATCAGCTTTTATTCAGAAATTACCCACTTGAGCTTTAAAAATGGTGGAGCATAATTAATTAATTAGGTTTAAGAACAGATGGACGAGGTAGTATAATAGTGACAGGTTGCTAGCCTGTCACCTTAAGCATACCTAAACCAATTTTATTAATCGCCTCTTACGCTCCACGGAAGAAATGGAGAGGTCCTAATCTCTTTCGATACCACACAGGTAATCTGGAAATAAAAACGTGAGTAGATCAGTTTTATTTCTCTATACGCGAGTCTCACGGTAGTTTTATGTTTTAAAACACCGCAGTTAGCATACTGTGTTACATTGACTGTGGTCGAGCGAAGCTGCCAAGTCGGTAACGGATGCTAAGGCGATTGTTAGATTACTGTTGTTGTACAACTTGGTACATTAATCTAACGAGTAGTGGGGCTTTGTTTCGGGCTTTTTGAATATTGTCGGGGTTCTGAGATTTACGATTGGCTTGATTAAGATAATGTTGGATTCAGTTTTGCTGTTTCGATTTCAATTGATACTTTTGTCTCAGATCAGGACAATAAGGAAGTTCACACTACACAAAACATTAAAAGAAAACAAAAAAATATTGCATAACAAAACAGAAACACATAGATCAATGTTAGTTGGCGTCTGTTCTTTCGACGTGACAAAAGTTATTTATAGCCAATAATTGTAGTAGGAAAGATCAAATAAATTAAGTACTCATTAGCTATTAAAACTCTTAACTTAAAATTTAAGAAAAAAGACAGAAGTGGCGCCGAAATGTGACATAGGCATGGCTATGTCTATGTAACATTTTGTATGTTCTGCCTACTCCATTTCAGATTACATGCGTGGTGTACTATGTATTTGTGTGAAAGTAACTCTGTCAGTCTGCTACCTTTTCACGACTCAATTTCTTAACTAATTCATAAATAGTTTGAAGATCGAGTAAAAATAAATGCTATCTTTTAAGACGTAGTGGAGAAAAAACTTGCTAAAAATAAACATCTCAAAAACATTCAGTTATTTTCTTTCAACAACCTTTGAAACGCAAAAAAGTGAACCCAACAAATCTATGATTACAAGTTATTTTTGGTCTCTAATACAGCTTATATTCACCCCAGCGAATTCACTTTCAATAAAACGCCAATATCGGGAGCACCTACGCCGCCCACCTACGCTGTGTCAATAGATTCGATTGCGAACTACAAACAACCCGTCTGACCCGCATGTCCTTTTGACGTATGAAGTTAAATTTAACATTCAATACGCAAGTTTCGGGTTTAGTCCCTTTGAGGTAGATTAGAACAGACAGGTCATTTAATTTATAGAAGTATCATAAAATTAGGCTTATGTTCCCAAATGGGGTAGGCAGAGCACATAAATTAAGACAGACAAAACCACAACCAGACTATATCATGCTTCGCAGCCAATTCTATCATAATTTTAGATTACACTACTTTTATAACTACTTTTTTAGGGTTCCGTACCCAAAGGGTAAAAACGGGACCCTATTACTGAGACTTCGCTGTCTGTCCGCCTGTCTGTCACCAGGCTGTATCTCATGAACCGTGAGAGCTAGAGAGTTGAAATTTTCACAGATAATGTATTTCTGTTGCCGCTATAACAACAAATACTAAAATTAAAATAATTATAATAATTAAGGGGGGCTCCCATACAAAAAACGTGTTTTTTTTTGCTATTTTGGATCTATTTAAATAACTGTAAAAGGTAAATACTTGAAATGCTCACAGAATATTTAATTAAATATTTACTTTAAAAGGAAATAATTAAAATAAAATAAAATTAGTATTTAAAGGGGGCTCCCATACAAAAATTCAGATTTTTTGCAGTTTTTGGTACGGAACCCTTCGTGCGCGAGTCCGACTCGCACTTGGCAGGTTTTTTATACATTACCATACGATATGAGGGATCTAAGTAAGCTAGACGTTACAGTAAATACCTTTAAAAATAAACAGCTGATTTAATATTTGAAACTGTCATGTCATACTATTTATACATACTTGAGTTCATTAAAATATCTAGTAACATTTTTTTATGTTACTGCCTATGTATAACCACATCATTATTTACTTATGAAGTGTCTCAAAAGCAGTTAAAACTAAGTTATTTGTGATTAAATTAGGCATTAAGGCTTTTTATAGTAAATCTGGCTATAGTTTTCACAACCGCATCCGTATTAAGTTTTTTTAGAAAACTACAGAGTTGCTTTCGATATTCTTATCAAACACACGAAGTTTTCCACTTAGCATTTTAAATAAACACTACCCGAAAAGGTCGTAGCAAGTAACAAGGGTAAGTTCACTTTTATGGGTGCCATGCCATGATAAAACCAAAGCGTAAACCGTCAATATTTGCCCATCGTAAACCTTAATTTAGGCGGTTTGTTGACAGAGTGGACTCGCTGTGCTATAAATAAGCTATTACTCGTATACGAGTCACGCCTACGCCACTTATGAAGGTTTTCGTTTGAGTGTATTGTTTTTCTATGGTTATGTTGAACATTAAGGAGATAGAGATGGTACGAGTACTAATCAACAAGCTTGAAATGTAGACAAAATCATGACTATGTATTTCACGATTATGCATGCTTGCGAATAGGCAAAACAAGAATGGCGTAAGTGTGGACCACAGACTTATATCGAACTAGATACCGCGAGTACCTGCATTTGTATGAAAACTAAGCGTGTCACTTTTTCTCAACGGTAGGTATCGTCACATGAGCGCTTTAGCGATGGGAACTAACAGTCCGAGTGAAACCAATTTAAAGATGATGCCGCCTTATTCAAACTATCCTGTCTCTAGGCAGTTAAACCTAATCTAAGTGTTATAAAACTAAATTAAATCGCGTCAAACGAGGAGCATTGCTCCTCCTTTTGGCTCCATTTTGGCACGCAAAGTACATACACTTGAGTCATCTAGCTCGATATAAATCTGTGGTGTGGACCAATCTTTACCATCTCCATAAACAGCACTTAGCAACTTAATTAAAAATGCTCAAAACAAATAAAACCCACGCAAACCGTTCGCAGGCAGTTTCACTTAATTGCCGGCAACTTTATTGTCTAGCTTGCAACTCGGTTCAAAGTTCCATGGTTACATCCATCAAAATAAGATCTGAAGCTATGGAAATAAGGTTTCATATCCAATGACTACGTTGGGATTGAAACGTATGATGTTCCGTAGCTTATTTGAGCTGCAGTATTTTTTTTGATAATTTTCTTGGAATTTATGAACTTTGTTAAAAATAGCCTTTTGTGTTAATGAAGTTAACTCTGGCTCAAACAAATACTTTAATATAATGCAGCTCAATAACAATACGTCGTACTGCTTGGTACAGTCTGCTTCTCAGTATAAGAGGGCTTGGGCTCGACGCGGATTGGGAACTTCACACACAGCATTGAGTTACTTTGTCGCTGTATTTAGGTTTCCTGTCTTCCTAACCAATCTACATAATGCCCCTTTAATCTATATTTAAGGCAAAAACTGTGCTAAAAAAGGCTACGTAACTTTGAATGGTGACATTTTTACAGATGTAGTGAGAAACTATTATCCTTCGTAAATTTTCGGAAAAGTTCGTATTTATCGTACTCTCTCAAATAGCTTCGGTACCCATTTTAAAGCCGTAGGGGCAATTATTGCTTTAAAAATTTGCTGTCGGGAATTCATTCCGTATAATATATGGTAAACATCCAGTTTTAAGTAATAATTGTAATTGTTTTAAGTAATAATACGATAAATACGAACTTTTCCGAAAATTTACGAAGGAAAATAGTTTCTCACTACATCTGTACTACAGTGTAATATGCAAAATACGCGCTTAACTTCAGTAAGATATCATAAATATGATAGCAAATTTTTCACTTCACGTAATTACTCAAGTACCTAACAGAGTAGCAGTAAAATAAAAAGCTAATATAATGCTACGACATTCATTCGCCCGTAGACTGTCTACGGCGTAGTGCTTGATCGTAGCGGTCGTAGCCCTCACAAGCCTACGAAGTGTTAAATAATTCAATGAACTCCTTAAACATTAATGACAGCGATTCGCGGAGTTACCATTGTATACTTCTGAATTAATATTCAATACTAAAGAACATTATTAGGAAAAATCTACTTGGGAAATTTAGGAAATTCTTCAGTTGGAAAAAAAACTGCAAAAAACACGTTTTTTGTCCTCCTTTAGTTCATATTTTATTTCAATTAAATTTAAATATTTATTTTTAGTAGATATACAACTACATATTCTTTCAATAACTCAAGTATCGACCTGTTACCGTTATTTAAAAACCGACCCAAAACCACCACAAAAAAAATAAAAAAATTTTGTATGCAAGCCCCCATCAGCATCACATAATTGTTTTAATACATTTTTAGTATTTGGTGTTATAGCGGCAATAGAAATACATGATCTACGAAACTTTCAACAGTCTAACTAGCCCTGTTATGAGATACAGCCTGGTGACAAACAGACAGCGAAGTCTCAGTAATAGGGTCCCGTTTTCACCCTTTACGTACGGAACCCTAAAACAAACCTCGTTTAGGATGTTTCCTGTGTGCGCTTGACACACGGATATACAAAGCTTCAAACAAGGCCCTTGCTCTCAAAAAAGGAGGATGTTCCTTTATCATAATCGAGTGTAGGAAAAACCCCTTTATACCTTTTTTTCCCACGAACATACTCATACATAATCTATACTAATATTATAAAGAGGAAAGATTTGTTTGTATTTTTGTACGTTTGTAGTGAATAGGCCCAAAAAATACTGGGCCGATTAAAAAAAAAATCACTGTTAGAATGCTACAATCTTCCGAATTGATATAGGGTACGTTTCATTTTGAAAAAAATAGAGATCCTTGGTAATCGTTAATAATGTAACCAAGGGTGTAAAAAAATCATCACGAATATAACGCGAGCGGAGCCGCGGGCAAAAGCTAGTATATTATACAATACTTACATGTCACACGTCACGACTGAATACTACATAGGCAAAACCACGAGTACTTCACATTTCACAACCACTTAAATTTTTTTTAGGTATTAAGTTCAGTGGTACAATAGTGACAGGTTGCTATACTGTAGGTGTAATATTTTTCCTTGAGAAATGGACAGGTGCTATTTTATACTCTAAACCCGACACATGGAAAATGTATTTCTCTGTATAAAGAAACTTGAACTTTTTACCGATAATGCTACATAGAAAAAACGATGACTATTTCACGTTTCGTGGCCACTTCTAGCACGTTCCCTGTGCATGCACCACATGTGGTGCATTTCGAGGCACTGATGACACGTGAGTGCGCCACATATGATGCACTGCCCTTTGTTAAAGCTATGAGCTGATCAAAATCTGCACGTGTGATCTAGATCGTATTCATTTGCTTGCACGTATGATCAAAATAGTAGGTAATAAAGCGTATGGGGACTTGCCTATTGACTATGCCTGGGGACTTATTATTTAATGAAATATTCCGACGCAGATCAATCCAAATAAATAACTGCACGTGTCGACTAATTTTTTGACTGCCAGATTCACAGGGAACGTGCTAGCATATACTTTTTGGTGGTAGGTACAATAGTGACACGTTACTAGTGAAAGTAAACAAATGCCAGAATTATGATCCGATTGTGTCGCTTTAATCCTGAATGGCCCTGTGTGATCTAGGGTATAACGTAACACCTCTCCATTTCTTCCGTGGATATCTTCAGACGCGACAAAGAAAATAGGTACATAGTTTAAGTATGCTTTAGGCGACAGGCTCGCAACTTGGCACTATTATACTTCTTCCACTCTGTTTTCAAACCTAAAACAAACTGTATGATAGACGTGGCTACGAAACTTAAAGTCGTCAGGTTTGACAGTGTCACGGTTCGTGTGCTCTATTTACCCGATTAGGGAACAGAGGCTTGATTCTTTGCATGTATATAAATTATTAGTAATATTACGTGTATATAAATATGTAGATTCCCTTTTCATAATAAAAAAAATGTGTTAATTAGAATCATACTTTCAACCAAACAGTCATTAAAAACTATAATTACACTACCGAAACTACTCAACGAATTTAACGCAACTTCAACAATAACATAGACAATATCCCCACAAGATTTCAATGTACAACACACTGTACTAACACGTAATAGTAGATAAATCCGTGAAACCCGGTCTGCTAATGTTTACGAAAAACCAACACACAAACGCTGAATTACGTCTATAAATCAGACGTGAATCAAGCTGTACTTAGATGTAAATGGTGGTACAATGTACATAACTATGTACACAAACTTACCGTTGTAAACACTTCACTTGTCACGTATAACTCGCGATCGATACTACGCGTGCGTCTAGCCTCGGCGACGAGTTCGGACTGAGGGCGGAACACCCTGTGGAGGCTTGTGTACATAAAAATGTACTTTTCATTGTTTTTGTTTATTCGGTATTGGTGGGATTTGATTGTGATGTGCGAAAAAGTTGGTATAAGGTTTGTCGGGTCAATAGAGATTTTTTCTAATTGTTTGTGTTAATTGGGCGATGTTAAGAAGGTAATTTCACGAGGCAAAGGGTGAAACAGCTAACAAATCCATAAAAATAAATTCGTGTTGAGTCTACTTTTAGAAATAGTGACATTGGATTTAATTTTACGCCTCTTCATTTATATTATGTATGTTATAAATAGCGAGTAAGGAACTAAGTTTTTCTAAGTTGAAATCTAAAAAAAAATACGAAAATAAACTTAGAAACGTGGAATAGTTACGGTTTTGTCTATCTAATGTTTCCTGTGCTCTGCTTCATAGGGAATACAAGTGAGATGTTGTTGTACGTATACCTACCATGCATAAGTATGATGCCAATATCCGTCATAGCTGTCTGTCTGGGACATATACGTACTGGGAGTATATCTCGATAAGATAGAACGATTTCAATAAGGGTTTTTCCACGTATACTTAAAAGAACGTAAGTATATTCATGGATCTCGTATTATTTACTAGAAGACAACACTGATACAACGCGTAAGGATCACCAGCGCTTGACATTTATGTGTAATACAAGCAAAAATACTTCCTTGGACATGAAACTATTGTGAGATTCACTCATAATTAGTGGTTAGAGATGATCGAGGTCTTTGGTTCGAGTCCCGGTTCGAGCAGATATTTTTGTGAATACGTACGGGTGTTTGTTCTCGAGTCTTAAGTGGTTAATATGTACATAAGCATGTATTTCGGTACGTTTATCCGTAGGACCTATTCCAGACTAGTTTGAGACTGGTTCGATTGATGTGAATTGTTTCGTGACAGTTACTTAGATTACACAATTTTTGGACTTGTCAAGAACCCTTCGTCTAGGAGCCACAGCGGCAGCTAAAACTGATTTTAGATAGTGTGTATTAGAGTATTAGTTACTCGTTCAAAATATTCACAATAACAACTAAACATCAACTTACACAAAACGGTAATTTTAAACCTCTAAAATATCCTAATACCACCTTAATTTCACCAACACCTAAGACAAACTACCAATGTAATAACCATTATGAAACTATCAAATAATGCTTTGGCATCCCAGCTGTATGCCTACGCTTCATTACCAAAAGGTGCTAAGAGCTTGTACGTTGTAATGTACATACGGCATTTTGCTCAGAAGGGGATGATTCACGGTCAGCCGGTAGGGAAAATAATTTTACCTTGTTTGTTACCCCCCAGAGGTGAGGGAGGGGCGTAAGTCTGGGCTTTGCAGTGTTTGGCTAATATCCTGTTGGTAAACTGTTAAGTAGAATAAAAATGTTGCTGTAGAGATTTTTTGTTTTTCCTGCGTGTTGACTTAGGATTTAGGTTAAGGTTAGGGCATGCACCCGGTTCTACCCGGTTCTTTTAAGGTTGGCGTAGAACCGGTTCCAAAACCAATAAAACCGGTTCCCCCGGTTCTCAAAAATAGGTAAAAGAAGTTGAATTTCATAGATTGTTTTTCACTAAAACTGACATAGCGTGTATTAGTCATACATTTAGTTGTACTTTCGGGACACAGCTGTGGATGGATCATAGAAAATATAACTCGTATAAGCACTCGAGCTAAAGTAATTCTGCAGTTCATGCATGAAGCCCAATATTGCTATGTAAATTGTGACACAAAGAATTCGTGCGAACTTACAAAATCATGTGAAAAATCCCTTTTTATTGAAAAGTCAGATGATAAGTTTCGTCTTGGATCTAAAAAGGCTATTATTTATCTTAATTACATAAAAGTTTCAATTTTGTCACCCAGAACCGGTTCTAACTCCATCCAAGAACCGGGTCTCAAAAATCTGGAACCGTGAGCGGTTCTGCATGCCTTAGTTAAGGTATACAAGACGACAGACTAGCAACCTGTCACTATAATACCACTTAAATCTAACTTTTAATATAAAACTGCACCAAAAGAGGCTACGACAGAGTTTTTGGAGCCGACAAGATTATGTTCAGTGTAATAATAAAGTAGACGAATTATAACATTAATCTGTGATTATTCGAGCGTTGATTTGTAGAACAGAAGGTACCCAGTATTTGGATAAAGCGAAGTATGTTTGTACTTTAAATGATTTATTTATTGATCCCTCGCACGTTGCGACTTTAGGATCGCACCTCACCATTTATTTTGTAAGAAAGAAAGAAAGACATTTACTGACGGAAATTTGACACGGAAAGAAACATTTTTTTCCTTATCTAAACCTTAAATTACTATTTTAACAATATAATGACATGCAATGTAAATAAAATTCCATGCCAAATAGCGCCAAAGGGCTATATCATAACAGGGCCTAAGCGATATAAGTTGTTTTAAGTGAAGACTAGCAACATGTCACTATTGGATCTCTTAAATCAAACTTTATTAATATTGTGCTAAAGGTGAATTTACCGTGTACTGGGTTAAGAATAAGACCTCTCCATTCCCGTGGATGTCGTAAGAAGCGACTAAGGAAATAGGTTGAGGCAGGGGTTCCCAAAGTTGTCTGGGCTGCGACCCACCTAATACAAGTTTACAAAGTTGAGACCCATGAATAAAGGATTTTACAAAATACAAACAAAGCATTAATACATTTTTTAAGTACTTATTTAAAAACTACCAATAAGTTATCTCAATGCGAAACTTGAAATTGTTTCCTATGTTTCGGCATCACTGTTGACATCAACTTCAACATCATGATATGTTCAATTTATGAATTTCGGTATTTAGTTTTAATGTCCACCGTATAGTAAAAGGGAGGAGGACTTTCATAGCTTCATTCACTGGCCATCGGCTCAGTCATTCGGTGCGCCGATCTATTGGCTGGGCCCACTCTATATTCTCTCGCGACCCACCAGTGGGTCGCGACCCATAGTTTGGGAACCCCTGGGTTAAGGTATACTTTAGGCGATAGGCTCGCAACCCGTCACTATTATACCTGCCAACTGTAAATCTAAAAAAATGTACATAGGTTTAGTGACCACGGGACGTAAAATAGTCATAGTTTCGTCGACGTAGCGTTCTGTGTGCTCTGCCTATCCCATTTGGGAATACAGGCGTGATGTATGTATGTATATACATGTATGTAAAAGTGGATTATTATGTGTATTTAAGTACGAAGTAGTATCTAATGGAATATCTACCTAACTTGCTTCAATCTTGGTTAAAACTAATTTGATGATACATTGGTAACAGAATGCATTATTAAGGATCAAATTTCGACGAAAACAATAAACTTCGCTGAGGTGAAAGGGTCACGACGGGTAGGTAGACTTTAGTAAATATAAATTAGACATGAAAAGGTGAATGGCCTGCGGTGAAGGCAGACTGAGTCTAGTGGCTGTTTACGGCTTTACAAAAGGCTGAATGCGTCGGCATTTAGGGCCTCCCGCAGCTAACTTTTGTACATTATAATGCACGCGTAGTGTAACGATGCGAACAGGTACCTCGCAAAACACATTCGATAAAAATACACGTACATACATACATACAATAGCGCCTGTGTTCCCAAATGGGGTAGGCAGAGCACACGAAACATAACATAGACAAAACCATGATTATGACTATGTCACGCTTTGCAGCCACTTCTAGCAAAGTTTCAGATTTGCAAAGATGGAAAAGGTACAAAAGGGAAGAAAATGAAGTAAGTACAAAAAAAAAATTGAAATGAAATGGTGAATTACAAAGGATTTTTCCCTTCAGGGAGATCCAACTAACTTTTGAGAGGCAGAGAGATAACTTAATTATTGATATTAACAATAAGAGAGCCTACAATAAGCATGGTGAAGTACAATACATCGACCAAATATTCAAAAACGATACTGAAAAAAAAAATCGTAAGAAAACCTTTATTGCAAATACAAATCAAAGATGTTATCAGACCATAATTCCCGATTATCGTAAACAAAACACCATAATACTGCACATACCATGCGCGTAGGCAAGCATTCGTGTTGTGCCGCATTTATCAGTTTTATTACCAGCTCGCGTGTTCATAGCTCCTCTACTTTGGCTATTGAGTGCCGCGAATGTCATACTTTGCAGAGGTTTACATTTGCAAATGTATAAAGTTTCTACGATACAACATACATACATACATATTCTCACGCCTGTATTCCCAAGAGGGGTAGGCAGAGCACATGAATTCAAAAATCCAGTGCCACGTTTAGCAATTTCAGGGTGATAAATGTGATATTGCAGTGATACAACCTCTTCTAAAATTTATACTAGCCTCGACACATCCATGATACCTTAATCTAGAAGACATTATTTGCCACAGAGTCATGAATTGTTGAGATGCATGCTTGATACTTTCAAATTGGTGAATAGTGTGCATACAGAATCAAAATCAAATCAGCCACAAAAATACGAAAAAAAATTGTAAGTATGTACGCGGGACTTAATCACGATTTTATTTACCTTCTCGACGTTTCGGCCGCGTTACAGCGACCGTGGTCACTAAAATAGCGTAAATCAGGTGCGGGTAGTTCGAAGAACCCGGGCTGCGAAACAAACGCCGTGCTCTGCTTCAGTCAACTCGTGACCACGGTCGCTGTAACGCGGCCGAAACGTCGAGAAGGTAAATAAAATCGTGATTAAGTCCCGCGTACATACATATAAATATGAGTGAGAACCGCGAAAGTTTAAAACATTACAAAAAATTATAACTTGTAAACTATAAAACATCGCGGACAATTTATTAATTACAGTAACAATTTATAACATGATATTTCACGTTTTGCTATGCCCTTGCAGGGCTCATGTCATTGGACTTTTATTATGTAAGACCTTATGTACATACAACATGAAATGCAAATAAACGAATTGAATTGAATTGCATTGAAAATATAAGAATGAAACCTGTCACTGCAATATCACGTTTAACCATCTGGTTACCCTGAAATTGCTAAACGTGGCACTGGAATTTTGAATTCATGTGCTCTGCCTACCCCTCTTGGGAATACAGGCGTGAGAATATGTATGTATGTAAAATATATGGGGGTGATTCTCATACCCCTAGGCGTGGTCTATCTCTGGACTTTTGCTTGACACTATTTTTTGGGACCCCTTATGGTATAGAGATGTTAGTGAAAGTAAATGACCCGTGAGTAGCTGCCATCAACCGCCATAAAAGTAATACAACCGTATAACATACTCTTGACCACCTTTGGCCTTTCGCAAAGTAACTCGAAATGAGAGCAATACCAAATAATCCAATAACTAGATGCCCGGTAGGTAAGCTCTCAATAAAGTACTCCCGCTGGAACCCTAAAAAGGAAACCTAGATTACCTAGGCTGATAGGTTTTGCTGATGCGAATTGGGAATATTTTTACTTAGTTTTTTTCACGCAACTACGAGTACTACGGTTTTCCGTAATGGATAGTGAGATGTAGAGCTCATAAAATATTACATAGACAAAACTATGAATATTTTACATTTCGTGGCCATTTTAAGCAAAAGTTTTATTTTCTAAGTTAGATAAAAAAATATAGGTACGTCAGGTTTAGAATGCCACTTCTCCGTTTTTTCCGTGGATTTGGTAAAAGGTGACCAAGGAAACTGGTTAACACATATTTTAGGCGACAGGCTAGCAACCTACATACATACATACATATCGTCACGCCTCTTTCCCACAGGGGTAGGCAGAGACTACTTTGTTCCACTCGCTACGATCCTGACATACCTCTTTTGCTTCATCCACATTCATCAATCTCTTCATACATGCTCGTCGGTTTCGGGTACTCTTGACCTGACCTGTTTCTAAAACGTCCGCGATTTGGTCACGGAACGTCCGTCTAGGTCTTCCCCTCCCACTGCACCCATCCACATTCCCCGTATAAATTTGTTTTGTCAGTCTTCTTTCATCCATCCTCTCTACATGACCAAACCAGCTAAGCATAGTTCTTTCTATTCTAGTCACTACATCTACTTTCACGCCAGCTCTTTCCCTTATCACACTATTTCGTATTCTGTCTTTCAGTGTTACACCTTCCATACTCCTTAACGCTCTCATTTCTACTGCATTTATTCTACTTTTATGCTTCGTTTGCCATACCCAACTTTCACTACCGTACATTAGTGTTGGAACGAGCACCCCTCTGTGGACAGCCAGACGCGCCTTTTTCGACACCTTCTGGCTGCTCACGAAGGCGCGCAGCGCTCCATTGACTGTATTTCCTGCATTCACTCTTCTTTCAATATCACTTTCACACTTACCGTCTTTCGTAAACGCCGATCCCAGGTATACAAACTCTTTTACTTGTTCTACATTCTCACCCGCAATCATAATCTTACATTCTGTCCCGCAATCATCTTTTTCAAACACCATAACTTTCGTTTTGCTTACATTAACTTTCATACCTTTCCTTTCTAATGCATCACATAAAATGTTAACCATCCTCTGCAACTCCTCCTCCGACGATGCAACCAACACTTGGTCGTCAGCGTATAGGAGGCATTTGATGGTCAACTCCCTCATTTTTAGTCCACAGTCATAACTCTTCAAATCATTCAAACATGTATCCATGAATAAGTTGAACAGCCAAGGTGACGCAACACATCCTTGTCTAACACCTCTTTCGATGTTAAACCAGTCAGTATACGCCCCGTTTATCCTCACACAAGCACTAGAATCCTCATAAAGAGATTTTAGTGCTCGTATTAGATTGCTGTTCACCCCATGCATGGCTAATGCTGACCACAACTCGTTCCTCATCACCCTGTCATAAGCCTTCTCCAAGTCGATGAATAAGCAATATATCTTTTGGCCTTTGGCCATGAACTTTTCGGCTATGCACCGCAAGGAGAAGACCTGATCCGTGCATCCCATCCCCTTTCTAAAACCCGCTTGTACATCCCATATTTTCTCATCAGTTTCTTTCATTACTCTTTCAATCAGTACCTTTGCATACAGTTTGCCGACAACGCTGAGAAGACTGATCCCGCGGTAATTTTTGCAGTCTAGTTGTGACCCTTTTCCCTTGTACAACGGCACAATCACAGCCTTGCACCAATCCTCAGGTACCCGACCGTTCGTCCAACACAAGTTGAAAAGGTGGTACAACTGACTTGCTACCACGCCCTCACCGGCTCTCAGCATTTCGACAGACACCCTATCATACCCTGCAGACTTTCCTAGCTTCATTCTTTTCATGGCATTCACAATTTCATCCATACCTATCTCATTTTCCTGACTACTTTCACCCAATTCTTCAGTCTGATCTGGTACTTGTACCGGCCTTTCAAATAAGCTTTCAAAATATTCCTTCCATCTCTTTAACACACACTCTAGCAACCTGTCACTACAATATACCTGCCATCTCGAGACCTAAAAAATATGCCAGTAATGAACACGAAATGTAAAATAGTCACGGTTTTCTCTATTCGTGTGATGTTATTTCGAGTGATCTGCCTACCCCATAGAACATTCTGCAACATTCAATTAAATAAATAACCGATTGTATGAATTTACAATACTATTTGAAAAAATTAAAGCAAGTGACGCCGCTAGCGACCGGAACTTTTATTCAACTTGAAAGCAACAACTTGAAAACTAATAATACGAGTTTTGTATCGATTTTTACAATATTCCTCGATTTAGGTTTATGTCGCTGTGATCTGAGAAACTAATGCTATAAATTTTATCAACAAAAAGAAAGTTCCGGGTGGTAACACCCCTCCATTACTTCCGTGTCGTAGTGAGCTAGCAACCTGTCACTATTATTATTGTTTCAAATATTTCTAAACTTAAACTTATCATGATTTCGTGCTCTGCCTACACCGTTTAGGAATGGAGGCGTCATTTATGTATGTAATTTAACCATGAACTTACTCATGACCTCAGAACATGCCAAAACAAACCCATGACTATTTGTCATTTTGTAGCCATCTTTACCTATTTTTTAACGTCTTAAGTTAGACAAAAGAGGTATAATAGTGACAGATTGCTAGCCTATCGCCTAAAATTTACCTAACCTATTTTATTTAGTCGCCTTTTACAACGTCTATAGAAGAAAAGAAGAGGTATTGTTTTGAACGCGCAATCCACTAAATCTATTTGATTAAAATTAGTAGAAAAGTTTTAAACATAAAAAAGAAACCAAACGAAAAAGCAAATACAGCTATACTGTTTTACCAACTGCCTCCATTAGATTACAAATTAATTCTTGTCTTTATTATCGCCATAATTTCGCAACTGGGGCAAGATTCGTGGTCCCAACAACGTCGCCATCTTGGATTCGTCTGTCCATTAATTCAATTATTGGACCAGTAAAAGTAAATTTAGCTTTCCAGATGTCCAGTCGATGAGGTAAGAATAACGCCTCTCCGTTTCTTCCGAGGATGTCGTAAGAAGCTACCAAGGAAAATAGGTTAAGGTTATGTTTTAGGCTACAGGCTGGCAACCTGTCACAATAGTACCTTTTTTTTTTCAGATGAAAGAAGGACAGTATATTTTTAAAAATTGCTGGACAGTTTCAAAAGTGGCTAGATTTTTAGCCTTCCAAAAGTTGCTGGGCGTAGTATCGTCTAAAAGTGATGCGTTATTAGATCATGGCTGGGCCAACTACCACGACATGTCTCTTTAATTTTGTTCCTAACATCATTGACATGACTGTCATTTGGTTATGCCAGCCTCTCGCTTCTTACAGTTTTTAATATGTAATAATAATAATATTTTAATGTGACTACGAACCTTTCTTTATTTCCCCTCGTCACGGGTGAAAAAAAGAAACAAATAAAAGCTAAAATACAGTGAAATTCAAGGACACAAGTGGAAAAATCCTTTAAAGCACTGAGGTCGCTTTCAAAGTTCAAAAAAATCGACGGTAGTTTGCAAAGTTTGAACTTTGAAGCTGTTAAGAGTTGAGTCTGAGCGCGATACAAGTTGGAGTTTTTTAAAAATTAAGTTTTAATTGTTTTATGTTTAGGCTTTTTCCAGAGGATATTGATTCAATGTATTCATGTCTTGGTTACTAAATTCAAAGAAACAAGGCGTACTAAATTGGAAAAACTAATCAAATTACTACAGGCCGTTTTGATTTCCGAGTGTAAGATTTTGATAAAAAAAATTGGTTAAGAATACTAAGGAAATAGAATTAGTTATTACCCAAAACAGACCTAATAGTTTCTATAAAGTTTAAAAAGGCATGCAATTTTCCATGTAGGTAATATTCCGCATACTGTCTACTACAATTAAATAGATATACTGAACGTGATGTTTCTGCGTAATAAATGTATCCTAGCGTAGCCTACACAACTTAGTTTCTATTTTTATTTCGCTTCTAACGACATCTATGGCACACATTATGTGTAGGTGTAATCCTTAAACCCAAGGATACACTAGGGGACAAATGTCCCGCGACACGTGTCCCCAGCAACGTCGGGCGAAGTAGCGCGACGTTGCCGGACTTCGCTCGACATGTCGCGCGACACGTGTATATACGCGGATATAAGTCGCGCGATGTCGCCAGATATGCCAGGCGAAATCGGCCGACTTCGCTTGACTTGTCGCCGACACAATGTCGTGGGACTTTTGTCCCCTAGTGTATCCTTGGTTTTAATCAATAGTTCAAATAACAGACAGGCTACATTATTCCAAGAGTAATTTACGTTGTGTCAGCCTTTCATCATTTCAGCTCAGATCAACGTACTCTTCGAAATATTTTCAGCTTCTCAATATTGAAATAAAAAAAGCAGGCTCCATTTTATACCTTCGTAAATTAAACCAAACTCAGAAAGTTTGATCCGAACTAGCATTCAATCATTCAGGGCGGACCGGATTATTAATTAAATTGCCAAATTTCTGGAAGATGTCCTTCTTAATTTGGCATTTGAAGGGCCTGCCCTTTACCCCGATCTATTTAGGGATTTAAGTTCGGGTTTGCGGCGAATAATTAAGCTGTCAGAACAGAGTAAATACCCAAAGACAAACATTCACACTTGCTGAACTTGCGCTGTGCTGTGAACTGGCTAGCTTGCGTATCACACGTCGCGGTCAACGCTACGGTAGTGTGATACTTGGGACAGCGCACCGTGTTTATAAAGAAAGAAAGAAATAATTAAAAAAATATATGAAGAAAGCGAAAGAGAGAGAGAGAAGGAGAGGGCGAGAGATATTTACTTTCACGATTAGACACACAAAACGTGATAATATATCTTATCTCAAATAGATCTTCAAAATACAATAACCACGTAATCATTTTGTGTCAAATAACGCCAAAAAGGTATCAATCAGCATTATTTCGCGGCGAGCTGCAATGCTGATTTTAAATGAGTCCCTGGTGATAAAAGTAAAGAAAATTAAAATTTAAAATGCACATTACAACATTGACAACAGTTTAATGTTGTACATGACATGACGTCACGGAGGAACATCACAAAACATTACAGACTATTATGACTTTATACAAGTGCGATGGGTGTTACAGTCAACCTATGCACAGACTGCATGAACTCGAACGAAACCGCCTCACAGATTCTATAAAATTGGTAACTATCATGTAATATCTGTTTATTTTTGCTTTCTTTGTCTCTCTTTCTACCAACTGGAAACGCTGCATGTCACCACCTATTGTGATGTTAGTACGTAGTATCTCGAGCCAAGAGTATCCTTGTAAATGACTATAATCTTATCAAACGTTGCTAAAACTTAGGTGTAACTTGGCCCAAGTTTATTTGTGTAGCCGTACGGTTTCAGAGCAAATTCAATTAGCAGTTCAGGAGTTATGTTACCGACGAGAACTGTCGCGTCAACGGAAATGTTTCAAACTCTCGCAGATTAATAAGTGTTATCTTTTCTTTGTTACCATCATTCAGCCTGTGCGCATCCCACTACTAAATATGACTGTTTGATCCTAAACTGATGATTTGGCATCAGTGACCAAATAAAAAACAACAGATTTCACCAATTCCACTAAAACCTCAAATCGACCTATTCTAATTGAAAGACCCTATACTAGGTACTTATTTGAATAAACTCACTTCCTGCCTGATTCTTACAGCGAATTCTTCTTGGCAATCTTGGTTTTTCCGAAGCGCCGGTATATTCAAACGAAGTATGAAAGAGCCTCTTACGCAGTTGTCCTTACCGAATAGCTCCCAGTAATCATTTCCGTGCCTCTTAATGTCCATGATTGTGTAAGTTTCTTGGTGTTCAATAAAAATAATGGTATTCCACATTTTTCAAAAACCCAAAAGCGCGCGTGCAAAATATAACAAACTTTGTACAACTAAATTCAAAAGCGTACTAGAAGCCTACGCCTCCCGAGTTTGATAATAAGAAAAAGCAACAATGAATAAAACAAGCCAAGTTGTTATTTAGAAAGTTGGAATAGGCGCATCAGTTTAAGTGGCTGAAGATTAGCCGGCGTCGGCGTTTCTAATTGGGTTTTATCAAACAAGAACTTTTCTTCTGCTTCGGGACGTAAAATGTGGCCTATTTTTCTTAAGACACAAAATAAAGAGCCACAGAATTCAATCCAGTGAAGTAATTCAGTTTTCATAGCTACGCTCGGTGGCCGCTCTAAAGATGTAAATTATGGCGTATGCAGATAAAACTATGGTGATAGTGATAGTGGCACTTGTATCTAGTAGCTCGATGTATGTATTAATAAGTATACGGCCAGCCATACACCTGTAAGTTTTACTTACGTAAGTAAGAACGGAGCTATCTGCAAAAAAGTGACGAGCATTGCTGTCTTATTCTAACTTATAGCTTTGTCCCTACTTACGTAAGACAAACTTACAGGTGTAAGGCCGGGCTAAAATAGTAACGAAATATAAATCTAGCGATGATTTTGACGTTGGTGGAATGAACAATTTTTAAGTGTAAGAGATTAGTTTTTTTTAAAGTAAGTTCCGACTGTTTCGAGATATCGTGTCTATAGCCCGTCACAGACTACGCATATACGATAATATTTTATCTGCGTATAAATGCCATTTTTCCATATGTCGGTATCAAAAGATACCTGACGGTAAATCTGCGCAGTGTGAGGTAGCTCATTGAATTGTATAGGGAGCGATATTGTCAGATATATTTATGTTCTGTAACAGATATCTTACCGTATCTGTCTCCTCCTGGGCTTATGTCTCCGTTGCTCTGGCGCACTTTGTGTTGAGATTGTCTTCTGTACCGATCTATTTTGTGGAGAAAAGGAAACGTAAAATAAGCTAAAGAAACATGACTACGCGCAGTATAATGCCGGTCCGCAAATTCAGATCGAGTTACATACGAAGCTGATAGTCGGTTATTTTATTATTAGAAAAGGTATACAAAACAGCCATATTTTACTGAAGAAAACCAACGACTATTTTACGTATCAAGTCACAGGTTTTAAGTAGAGAAGAGAGTTAAAATAGCGACAAATTATTAGTCTGTCGCCTAAAACATAATATATCTTCTTATTCATCTTCTTTAACTTACACGGAGGAAATTAAATAAATCAAAAAACGGAGAGTACCTATAACATTATGGATATAAATAAAATAGAAGAAAAAATGCAGCTCAAACGTCGAAAACAATATTTGTACGAATTTAAGCTCCTAATGCAATGACAGCGGAAGCGGGGCGGCGCAGTGCTGTGGAGAGATAGTATCGGAACATTGAAAATTATACAAAAAAAAAAACAGTAAAAATGCATAGCGTTTATACCATCATGTCACCGCGCCGCTCTGTTACCTCCGTCTATACGCGAACCCAGCACAAAATCAAACACTTCTAGTCTGTAAATACACAAAAACAAAAGAAAAACATGTCGACGGAGTCTTGTATCGTAGCAGTCATCAGGACAGTTTTCCAAAACAGTGCCTATCAGATCCGAAGGAACTACCGAAACGCACCTTATCTGATGGGACCGGTGCGGAGTTCGCACTGCGATAGACGTTTATTGAAATTATAGCGCCGTATCTTTGGGGACATCTTGACCCTCCTTGGATGGAATTTAATGGGTGAGTGTTACTAGGTTAAGGGTTTCGGTAGGACGGTAGTTCTTTTTTATTGAGAGCGGGTTTATTTAGGTAAAGCTCTTGTGAGCCCAAAGCCTTAGAGGAAAAACCATAGAGGAAAAAGCCACTGCGTTACGCGCGATCTTGGGCCGGCCAATAACAGCACAGCGAACGCCGCCATGCTTTGGCGCTATCGTCTTCAAACAAATTCAATGACATTAGTACTCTATGGGTTCTGTCCTCTATGCCCTGCGCAGACGACAGACTATCCACGTCGGACTTTTTAGTCTGTGAAAATAGAACCTATGGATATATGCAGTAACGCACACGACGCGCAAAAAGTCCGGCGCACAATGCATACAATCCTCGCAGACTTTTTGTGCGCCGCAGACGCGATCGCACAAAAAATCTGTCGTCTGCGCTGCGCCCAAATGTCGGCCGAGCGTGCAAAAAACGCGGCCAAAACCATGACTGTTACACGTTTCATAGGCACTTCTAGCATAGACTTAGATTTTAAGTTCAAAGGCACAGGCAAGGAATTTAATTTCCAGCCCATCTAAGGTTTAATACCGTATAGCAAACTATAACCATAAGGCTCAATTCACACCAGAAAAGCGGCGAAGCGCGGCGTAGCGGGGCGCAGTTTCAGTGTCATGAGAATTTCAACTTTATTTTCATTACAATCAGACTTATTATCGCATGAGAAACTCTAACGATGCGCGCGGATGCCCGCGGATCCGCGGGAATTCCAGCGCATTCCATAAACAAAGCCGTGCGACTGCGCGAGCTGTCGCGGGAATGCCCGAGGATGCTCGAGTAGTCGCGACGGCCGCTGTCAATATGTCAATATGTCAATATGTAAATTCCAGCGACTTCCTACGCATTCCAGCGGCTTCTCGAGCAGTCGCAGGAATCCTCGCGCATTCTCCACGGAGCGGATCGCTGCGCTTCGCCGCCTTTCGCCGCTCTTCTGGTGTGAATTGAGTCTAAGTAGCTAAAGCACGAGATTATTTTGACATTTCGCACGCATTGCTTTGTGCTAGTAGGTGACTAGGCAATATATTATCTACGTTGATATTCAGTGACAAATAACATGACCGACATTTCAATTACACAAATATAATTTTCGAATTTAATGCATCGCGAACGCCTGACAACGTATTAACGAAATGGGTAGGAAATTAAATTCCTCGGCTGTACAATAGTAATAGGTTGCTAAGCTGTCCCCTAAAATATAATTATCTTAATTAATAGACTATAAATGGCTACTAAATGTGATATAGTTTCGTGTGCTTTGCGTACCCTGTTTGGGAATTCTGGCGAGAATTTATGTATTGTATATGTATACGTACTTACGTTATTTTATTACACTAGAAGCCTTACATTGTATTTTTTCCTTATACACACTGTTAAGAGAGAAGTGTGGTCTGAAAGAGGGTATTGTAACTAGGATTGAGAAAGGCATGTTGCGTTGGTTTCAGCACGTGGAGAGAATGAATGAAAAAAGAGTGTGTAAGCAAATCTATTAGGGAAGTGTTAGGGCAAGACAGTCGAAAGCGCCTTCGAAGAACGTATATCGACTAGATCGGCAGAGTTTTATAAAGAGGCCAAATTAGAAGTACCTGTAACTGACGAGCGTGTATGAGGAGAGTGATGGATGTGAGTGAGGCAAAATAAGTATGCCAGAATAAAAGCGAATGGCGCTGTTGTCTCTGCCTACCCCGCAGGGAATAGGGCGTGATGTTTATGCCTGTAGATACTATAGTTCATTCGCGTTTAGAAAATAGTGACTCCTCATGGTTCAACGGTCGTGATTGGTCAGTTTAAAATTTTCGTTATTTTTATTTGGTTAGCGTCCAATGACTCACTATTTTCTGAAAGCGTATTAACAATAGATTGGTTCATAGATCACAGTTTTTCATTTAAATGAACTGATCAAAGATTCGTGTTCATAATTACAGGGTTGTCCTCACTCGGTCAGATTAAATTCAACAAATTTAACGCCAGGGCTTCATAAAGGGGTCGCTCCGATCGGGCCCCAGATATTGCTCCGATGAATGAATAATATTTGCGACGATTCGATCGGACCCGGATGTGAAGTGACCGAAAACTTGTGAGTTTCTATTGGACGTGTTTTTGTTTTGCCGGTGCTCTACAAGTAATTCTAATATTTTTAAAACTCAATCAGATAGGTTAGATAAGACGTTGTCAACTCTATCCTCCTGGCGACCTGCGTGCTATACATAGTACATAAAATAAGTCATTTGTAACTTTGTCTGTTGACATTAGGAGTCAGTTTTGAACTGCACATAATTTGACGCTGGTCGTCAGGAGGCTATACCAAGAACAATCAGACAGTTAAATAGTTATATATATATGTATACATACAATCGCGCTTGTGTTCTCAAATGGGGTAGGCAGAGCACAAAACCAAGGCTATTCAAACTTCGTAGCCACTTCTAAAATACATTTTAGGTGAGAAAACAAATAGAAGGGGTACTTATAATACAGCATACCTAAACCTATTTCCTTAGTCACCTCTTACAACATCCACGGAAGAAATGGAGAGGTGTTATTCTAATCCGACACTTGTTTATTCGATGAAGTCCACTCCTACTAAGAGGAGGCCTGTGCCCAAACGTATGTTTTTTTTTACTAGGCTTCAGTATTTGAACACATGTTAATTTTTATCCCAATACAAATACGAGAAGTAATAAAATATCGACATAATATTAATATAACATACACACAAGCATTAAATAGCAGTGAATTTAGACGTAGCGATACGTTTTCATTTCATAATTACGGAGTTACATTATGTAATGTCTATAAATTATATTGAATATGACGATTACATAGAGTCAGCTAAGCCACGCATGAGTTAATGTTATGAAGCTTGGCAATTTTGGCATGCCACAGCGATGGTAACAACGACATCACTTTATTAAAAAACGCTAGTATTAAAGGTTGAAGAAACAAGACGAAATAATTTTCATGATAAATTCAGTATACGAACTTTGGAAACATATTTAATTTCATTAGCACTCCCATATGTAGAAATAGGTGAAGAAAGTACTACTTCCCAGCAAGGGTTAAAAGCGACTTTTACAAGTATAAATGCAATTTACAAAGAACTAGATTAATAACAGAACTGTTTAAGACAGCGCAATGATTTACACCTAAAATAGAAGTTCAAACCATTCTTGTTAAGGCGTAGGTTCTTAGGTGTCACAGTTTGTCAAATTCTTACAAGCAAGTACTTTTATCTTTGAATCCATACTTCCATACTCATATTATAGATGGGAAAGTGTATTTGTTTGTTTGTTCATTTGTTTGTTTGTTTGTCCGTCTTTCACGGCTATCCGAAGCGACGGAGTGACGTAATTTTTTGGATGGAGATAGTTGAAGGGATGGAGAGTGACATAGGCTACTTTTTGTCTCTTCAAAACTCCCCATTTCCCTTAAGTGAGGGGAGGAAGTTTGTGAAGAATTCCGCAATTTTTAATGTAGAGAAAGCTATAAATTGGTATGTGGGCTATCTCTTCTGTGCTACCCCGAATTTAAACTACCGCGGGCAAAAGCTAGTTAAACATAAAGGATAAACATTTCAGCACCATGAGCGTTTAGCCACACAGCACAGAACATCAACTAACATTTTCTCCAGCGTAACAAACGGCAGGTTAACCGCGCGTTTATACAGTCAGTAGAACAAGCTGTCGACTGTTCTGTGCACTCAACCCAAGCACATCTAATAAGCAATGAAAACCAGCATTCGCATATGCGGGTAAACTTAGCATAAATCTACTAAGGGCGCTTAGTGTCAGGAACAATTTAAACAAACGCCCCACACGCTAATGTAATATTCAAAGAGCGAAACGTTAGGGTTTTTCTGCTGAATCAGTATTTATAGACTTGATTTGAGTTTCAGAGGAAATGATTGCGTTTATTTGCTAACGAAAAAAAAGAAATTTACATTCATAGGTATACAAACGTACAATCACGCCTATGCTATTAAATGGGTTAGAAAAAGTACACAAAACATGACATAAACATATACTATAGACCGATAGGTACTTAAAAGATGGTAAACAATCTTGACGTGTCTTTTTATTTAAACATACACTTTATAAATCAAAATCTTTACATTTTACAATTTAGGTATGAAAAAATCATTTACTTTCATAATTAAATTGTATATTGTAACAATTTTCATTTTTAGACTGTGTATTTCAATAAAAAGACATGTCAAGATTGTTTACTATCTTTTAAGTACCTATCGGTCTATAGTATAGACAAAACCCGTGTAGTGCCGGGTTAGAATTACCCGTGTGGTGCCGGGTTAGAATAGCACCTCCCCCTTTCTTCCCGTGGGTGTCTTAAGAGTCGACTCTGGGAAAGGGTTGGTGTATTGTGGGCGATGGGCTAGCAACCTGTCACCACAATATCACGTTTGACCATCTGGTTACCCTCAATTTGCTGAACGTGGCACTGGATTTTTGAATTCATGTGCTCTGCCTACCCCTCATGGGAATACAGGCGTGAGAATATGTATATGTATGTACAAAACTATGACTTTTTCACGCCTCGCAGCCACTTCTAGCATAATTTTAGGTTTAAAAACAGATGTAATAGGTATAATAGTGACAGTTTGCTACCCTGTCGCCTAAAGCACACCTACATATTTCCTCAGTCATCTCTTACGACATCCAGGGAAGAAATGGAGGTACTATTCTATCCCAACACCATACAAGTCAGGTTTATATGTATCCTCCTAAGGCCCATGGTCCTACGTATAGGACTAATGTCAAAATAAGTTTGAATTTTACATGAATGACACTAAGCATCAAATTCAAACGATCAAAATTTGGTGCTGGGCCTTAGGAGGGTATAGTTACCGGAATATAAGACTTTTTGTAGTAGTGGTTTAAAATACTGAATTTACTCTTTTAAATTTTATGTTTCTTCTAACAGCTTTCTTCTAACATTTTATTACATTTCAGAATCAATAGAAATCAGAACACGGTCCGAGCGTTCAATAAGAATTGAAAACGTTATTGTCAAGCCATAACAATAACTCTAGAGAAGTATTTTCTGCGGTCCCAGCTTTGGATTCATTTTTATGAACATTATTCACTGAACGTATAAGTTTAAAACATAAAAGAACTTTATTTGAGCGAAATTTGTTAGTTTGTAATAACACCAGACATAAAATATTGTAAGTGGCAATAAGCTGGGTATGTACCCGTTATTGTGCGGAAAAAAGAAGTAACATGAGTAATAATAGTGACAGGTTGTTAGCCTGTCGCTTAAAGCGTGCCTAAGCCCACGTCCTTAAGAGGATAGGAGTCGCACCACTTCTCCATACAAACGTAGTCCCCTGTTTTCACCATGAATAATTACATTAGAGCAATTTTTTTACGTTATATTTGTATTTGTTGTGGCTATGCCCCTATGATCTGCTTTTTTCGATATTCTAAATAAAAAAAAAATAAAAAAAATTAAAATCGATAAAAGCAAATTGTAGGGGCATAGCCACAGCAGAATACAAATTTAATTGTAAAAAATTTTTGCTCTAATGTCATTATTCACGGAGAAAACAGGGGACTACGTTTGTATGGAGATGTGGTGCGACTCCTATCCTCTTCGTCTTTTACGATATCACTTACACTTACACTCACGCCTATGTTTCAAAAGGAGTAGGGAGAGCACTCGAAACGTGACATACGACATCCACGGAAGAAATGGAGAGGTGTTATTCTAGACCCGACACCACACGGGTAACCACGACATTCATGCAAAAAATATAGAGGCGCTATTCTAATGCGACACCACACAAACTGATGATGATAAATCTATACTAATATAATAAAGCCGAAGAGTTTGTTTGTTTGTTTGTTTGTTTGAACGCGCTAATCTCAGGAACTACTGGTTCGATTAAAAAATTCTTTTTGTGTTGGATAGACCATTTATCAGGGAAGGCTTTAGGCTGTATAACATCACGCTGCGACCAATAGGACCGAAGAAATAGTGGAAAATGTGGAAAAAAAAAACGGGGAAAATTTTTCACTATTCCACGCGGACGGAGTCGCGGGCACAGCAAGTCCTTCTTACATAATATTCACAATAATATTTCACACAATATGATATACTCTTACAAACGCACAATCAAGCCGTGCGAGTTATTTCAGTAACAAATTTACGAGTAGCATAAATTTATGGAGACAATATAGAGACGTGTCTCTACTCTGAGACTATAATAAAAGTCGTTTTACAATTAGAAATGTATAAATTAGACCTATCCTCAGCCGTGCGTTTCGATCAATGTCTATTAGAAACTACAAAACGTCTAAAAGCTTACTTAAAAGGAACGTAAATCACTAAGGGAAACACTGGAAATTATGCTTAAGTCTATCGTCATAGGTTATGTAATTGCTTGTAATGATAATGTGACATGCATTAATGTTTATGATGAGTTGATGCAATCGTCTATCGTACTACGGCAATACTAGACTTCCTAGTTCTAATTGTGAATGTCTAGATATATTTAGAGATGGAATCATTATGTCCAACGTAGTAATATTGTAGACGAATATTTCATTGTTCATGCGCTGGTTTATATTGGAGTACACAGAAGTATGTGAATAATTCGATGGTGTTGGTTTTGTTTTCCACATTTCTTCCATTTCTTCCGTGAACGTCTTAGGAAGCGACGAAGGAAATAGGTAAAGGTGTGTTTTAGGCGACACGCTGGCTATCCATAGTCAAGTAAAGATTCAATACTCTACAAGTCTACATGATCAGTTGGGACCACGGTCGCTGTAACGCGACCGACACGTCAAACCTTATTAAATTTAGAATTAGGCGCGCGGATGCCCGCGGACATATCAGCGAATTCCATAAACGAAATCGTGCGACTGCGCGAATAGTCGCGGGAATTCCCGAGGATGCCCGAGCAGTCGCGAGCGGCCGCTGGCAGTATCCCGCCCAGAGATCTTAGAGTTCCCGCGCATTCCAGCGACTTCTCGAGCAGTCGCGGGAATCCTCGCGCCTTCTCTACCGAGCGGGTCGCTGCGCTTCGCCGCCCTTCGCCGCTCTTCTGATGTGAAATGAGCCTTAAGGCTCCAAACGCACTGACAGTTCAAGCGGAGCAACGTGGGAACGAAAAATCTTTTTCCCGGTCGTTCCATTGTGCGCGCTCTTTCGTACAATTTCGAATATTACAACCAATAATCTCGCCACCTCCCCCGCTATTAGTACGCTTAGCTTTAATCAGAACAACAGGCTTCGCTATTAGGGTTAACCCCATCAAATCTAACTTCACAAGTTTGAATCACATACAACCCTTAATACATAAGCGCACAGCCTACCCGGCCCATTCATGACTATGCTTATTAATAACCCCAATAATGCTCGCATTGTAGTGAATGCCGGATTTATTACAGTTGTTGTTGGGACTGCGTGGGATCGCAAAGGGCGTGCTTTACTCTCGAACGACGGAGCAAGCTATTTTGAAATACATTGCCACTTGTACAGCCCCCGGGAATTTTCAATGGAAAAATCGAACATTTGATTATTTTTTGACAGGTTGCTAGTCTGCCTACCTTTAGTATATCTTAATCACGTCAAGTTTAGAATAACACCTCTCCGTTTCTTCTGTGGATGTCGTAAGAGGCGACTAACCTCGATCCGCTCCAGTGGACAGGCAGCTTTAGGCAACAGGGTAGCAACCTGTCACTAATACCTTTCCATCTGTTTTCAAAACAAAAACGCTTGAAGTGGCTGTGAAGCGTAATGAATAATCATGGTTATGTATTATGTCACGTTCCGTGAACTCTGCCTACCCCATTTGGGAACATAGGCGTGCTTGCATGTATGTATGTACCAATGGTTTAAGGTATAATCACCGCGCAATGGAAAGCTAAGTCCTTTTCTGCACCGTTGGCAAGAACAGTCGTATTCAGACCCTTGAACCATATCGTTAAGTCTATTGTCGGCCATTTTCCGCTCATCCGACTGTATTCTTTATTGCGTGAGAGTGTTGCGCATGTTTATAGCGAGATTATTTGTCCCTTTCTCGTTGGTTGAATGTGAAAAGGACGCAGTTGTGTCAGATAAAATATTCATCACAGAATTTTAGATGGTTCTACTACTGGACTGTAATTCGAGGATTATAATTATCAACTTCCTTGATCCGTTTTAAAGTAAGCATTCTAACGATTTATACATACATCCATACATCTTCATTACATTACATACATTACATATTATCACGCCTGTACTCCCGTAAGGGGTAGGCAGAGCACATGAATTCAGAAATCCAGTGCCACGTTTAGCAAATTCGGGGTAACCAGATGGTCAAACGTGATATTGTGGTGACAGGTTGCTAGCCTATCGCCCACAATACACCAACTCTTTCCCAGAGTCGAGTCTTACGACACCCACGGGAAGAAAGGGGGAGGTGCTATTCTAACCCGGCACCACACGGGTTCACCATTCCCAAATGGGGTAGGCAGAGTACATGAAATATCACAATCAGAACGTTTAACTTATCTTTAGATTGAAACGTCGATGAAAAAGTTATAATAATGACTAGTTGCTAGCCTGTCGCCTAATACACATAGGTATAGTCTTGTAACTATTTTCTTAGTCGCCTCTAACGACATCCATGGAAGGAATAGAGAGGTCTGTATTATTCTAAGAATCAACGATTTTACTTGTCATTAGAAAACAGAGTGTCACACGATTCTATGAAATACTTCTCCTATTTCTTCCAAAATTTTCATTCTCGTCATATAACCTTCTAATTCGAAGCAGGTTGTATCTAGATCGTATAGGTCTCTATAAAGTTATTTAATTTCTCTTTGAATGCATCAAGAGAATTGCAGTTCGAGGAATGCTTCAAGCTATATTCGAAGTTAACTAGCATATCTAACGTCTACGATGCACCTGAGACGTTTGCAACTAAGTTTAGTATCGGACGTAGATATAGCAAGATGGGTTGTGCAATGACGAGTATAGATTTTCACACACAAAGACACTGTAAGGGTTATTTATCAAAATACATGACATAATTTAGCTTCTAGCCTCTTACGATATCCACGGAAGACATGGAGTGGTGCTATTCTATCTTGACATCACACATACATTGTTATAGCGGCAATTCAACAGTCTAAGTAGCACGGTTCGTAAGCATACGAACGGACAGCGAAGTCTCAGTAATGGTGTCCCGTTTTCTCCCTTTGGATACGGAATCCTAAAAACAGTTATTGCAGCTTATTTGGCTGTAACTATAACAGTGAGTTGTGCACAGTCCGCTAGGCAAACAAACCTGTCATTGGATTTTATCGTACGATATGTCAGATTCAGCTGATTGGACCAATGCAGACCATGTGAATCAAAAATTACAAAATGGCTGCATCACGTGTGATTTGTTCTAACGATGGTTTCCAACCAACTAAAATAGATTAGTTTTATGGCAATTCTGAAAATTAGTTTTCGACATCGTTTGAAAAATATGTACTTTGGAGTACAAAGTGGAATGGGCAGGGTACATTACTCGTGGGGTACTTCTTCTGAGAAGATTCACATAAGAGCAACAATGTAGGCAATAACGGTTTATCTATTCACACACATCACGCTTGTGTTCTCCAATTTTATTGGGTCAACAGAGCATACCAAACGCTATATCACGTACTAGCTGTGCCCGCGACTCTGTCCGCGTGAAATAGTGACAAATTTCCCCCGTTTTCCCCACATTTTCCACTATTTCTTCGGTCCTATTGGTCGCAGCGTGATGTTATATAGCCTAAAGTCTTCCTCGATAAATGGTCTATCCAACCCAAAAAGAATTTTTCAATTCGAACCAGTAGTTCCTGAGATTAGCGCGTTCAAACAAACAAACAAACAAACTCTTCAGCTTTATTATTTTAGTATAGATAACTATTTCACGTTTCCTAGCCACTTTCCGTAGCCAGGTTTCTAGCATATCACTTAATGTATACATACATACATATTCTCAAGCCAGTATTCCCAAGCGGAGTAGGCAGAGCACATGAATTCAAAAATCCAGTGCCACGTGTAGCAATTTCAGGGTAACGGGGTTTCAGGTAAACGTGATATTGCAGTGACAGGTTGCTAGCCCATCGTCCACAATACACTAACCCCTTCCCAGAGTCGACTCTTACGACACCCACGGGAAGAAAGGGGGAGGTGCTATTCTAACCCGGCACCACACGGGCCTAATGTATATTTCCTTCCCTATGGGCCTTATCCTATTCCCTTAGTCGCCTCTTACGACATCCACGGATAAAATGGTGGTCTTATTCTATACCTGACACCACACGGGGAAGATACATTTCAGTTTGAAAGGTATTCAATACTGTGACCCAGTTACTTGATCGCTTTCATTGCTACCTGATACATCAATTAGGTGATTGCTACCATTAGAATTGAAAACGTATAATCACGGCAACTAATTAATCATTAAAGGTAATCACCAATCAGGAACTATGCGTGGGATTACTGCGTTGGGAGAGGGGCTGTCACTTGTCAATTAATGGCACCTTGGAATGACAGAATGCATCAAAGGATTGATTATCTACTAGAAGAGGGCTATGCTCGGGGTGTCTAATTGTCTATACGCGATCCAATCAGAAATGAGGAGATCCGTAGGCGAACTAAAGTAACCGATAGTTTTGTCTACGTCAAGTTTCATGTGCTCTGCCTACTCCATTTGGGAACGCGTGATTGTAGAGGTATATATGTGTATGTATCACGAGGACCCGGGATCGAATTGTGAACACCTTTAATTTTATACCCTTACGAATGTACAATTTAGAGTCACCTCCATAAAAAGTATTCATAGCCTGCCGTTAAAAGCTTTTGAGAATAATCCAAGCACTTGAAAAGGTACGACTTCGATCTCGACCGCACACAGCAGCAGATGTCGGCGCCACATCGTTGCGGGATGCTGTTGCGGTGGTGTATTTGAATTTGACCGTAAACTACAACTAGCACAACAGAGCACACACCTATGTTTTGTCTTTTGAGTAAATCTAAGAATAAGTTCAACGTAAGAAATTCGCAGTCAATGTGACATTTTGGTCAACAACTGTCCTACACATTGTATGGCAAATGAAGCATAAAAGTAAAAAGTATGGTATGTCAGAATTGTAGCAAGTGAAACAAAGCGGGCTTCGCTTTCCCCTGTGCGAAAGACGCGTGACGTTTTGCAAGTTTGTATGTGTGCACTATACATGGGTCAACACCCCGCTATCAGTGACATTATCGGTCGGCCTCTTTGGCGCTTGATTTTGTGCAGTGCGTGTACATGTCGTCAACATCAATATAATTTCATACAAAGGCCAGCAATGTCGTCGAAATACGACGTCCGCAGCTGCTGCGTGCGGTCGAGCTCGAAAGCATACCTGAATGAGGAACTTAAAAAAAATGTTAGCATAGTAGAGTGAACAGAAAAATCCTATTACCTGGTGAAGGATTCCATTAGAGGAAACGTAAATAGCTTCGTGACATGTAGACCGTATGTAATATTCATTGAGAACAGTCTGATACGTAATCCGAGCGAGGCGAAATTGTATTATTCTTGGATTGTTATTCGTTTAAGTCATAAGAGTCAGCGGATAATTAAGACTGTTAAAAGTATTTTCAGGGCAGTTTTAAATCAGGCAACCTATCACTATCATATCACATTCATCTATTTTTGATTCTCAAATTGTGTTAAAAGTAACAGTTTTTACTGACGTTTACTTTCATGTACAAAACTTACATAATTATTACGCCTGTATTATTAAATGTGGTAAGCACAGCACGGAAAGCGCTTCGTAGACAAAGCCGTAAGACGTAACTATTTTGCGTGGCGTGATGATAGGACCGAAATGCTTATTTCCCGGCCGAAGTGATATGCGCGCTCCTTCGTTTGATTTCGAATATTAGAATCAATACCGTGACGTCACCCCGCCGCGTCACTCTGCTTTCGCTGTCAGTTCGTTTGGAACTTAAAGTATGCTATATGCACATCTAATTTTGCACCAACAGTTATGCTACGTAACTATACCTATGTTTATGTAACGTTTTCTATTCTTTACTCCAACAATAAAACAAAATAAGTCTGCATAAAAAATCAAGCTCTCAACAATCGCTTGTATCTCATGCCTCGCAGCCCCGTATTAAAATATTGTAGGACATGACAGTTTACTCCATAATCCACTCAGGGACGTTTCTGGAAATTATAAGCAATTCACAGTCGAGATTTGAGATTGTTCCCAACTCACACGTAATGGTAATAGACTAGGCACTTACATATTTATTTACATAAATAATGGCTCCTAATTCAATTACTATGATAACTTCACGTTCAGTACGGAATTTAGCCAAAGTTGTGGGTGTGGGATTGTGCCTATTGTCTTGTGAATGATATTGGCTTTCAAGAGGCCTAAATTGTGTTAGTTATGCTAGTAAAATCTGTGCGACTATGTACAGTGTGTGAATTCCATTAGTTTCTTTTCTAGCATACTTTAACTGTTTCATTCACATCCGTCTCTCTCGTAATATATGCTCGATTGTTGCAGGTACTTTTAATTTACCCTCTTTTCAGAACATCGTCTATCTGGTCGATATATGTTCTTCGAGTGCCCTCGACCGGTGTTGCCCTAACAGACTAACTTAGATTTGCTTACACATCCTTGTTTCATTTATTCTCTCCATGTGGCTATCCAATACAATATTACTCTACTCTTGTTATAATTATCCTCTTTCAGACCACACTTCTCTCTAATCACGCTATTACACGTTGACTATGACACGTTGCTAGCCAGTCGTCAAAAGCGTACTTTAAGTCCTTTGTTATATTTTACGTAATCGACAGACGAAATGGAGAGGTGTAATTTTAAAACTGAGACCTCTCGGCCCGATATCCAATAAAAAGTAATGCAAAGGTATACTCAAGTTTATTCACCTTTATTCTTATGTTGAAAAAAAAAATCAAGATATTTTGAAGATTTTTTACTTCAATTTCACTATCTAGGTATGATAAGAAAAATCTAATGCGCTCTAGGGAATCGAAAGGTCTACAAAAGTTAAGACCTCGGCAAACTCACTTGGGAATCTTAAGTATCATTCAAATAGATGGTTTCGGTTTAGAATTTCAATTAAATACATCGAAAAGTAATTTCACAAGATTATTTGTTTACTTATTTAAAGGCCAGACAGCCCAGTGATTAGCAACTCTGACTGCGAAGCTTGAGGTCCCGGGTTCGATTCCCTGTCGAGGCAAATGTTTGAGTTGGGAGGTATAATAGTGACAGGTTGCTAGCCTGTCGCCTAAAATATACCTTAACCTATTTCCTTAGTCACTTCTAACGACATCCACAAAAGTGGAGAGGTGTTATTCTAAACCCGACAGAACAGAAACTATGAATGAATGAACGAGTGTACGTTAAAACACATACATACATCCATACATACATACAATCACGCCTGTATTCACACAAAACGCTACATAGACAAAACGATGACTATTTCACGTTTTGTGGCCACTTCTAGCATATTTTTTATTTGGTTTTGAGGTGACAGGTACAATAGTGACAGGTTGCTAGCTTGTCGCCTAAAACATACCTAAACCTGTTTCCTTAATCACCTCTTACGACATCCACGGAAGAAATGGAGAGATGTCATTCTATCCCGACACCACACAGGAAAAACCTAAATATTAAGCCATCTTCCTATTCGCGATTCTGCACAATTTTGATAGACAACTGCGGAAAATATTGTGCAGGATTGCGAATAGGAAGAAAAAATAATGGCTTATGTATCGAACAATCCATCTTCAATGCATCCAAATAACGTCCCGCAAAACGGCAACACCAAAGTAAACACGGATATTAAATCTCAGGCGAACATTAATTATTCTTCGCCTCGTAATGAATCCCTTCGTTTGTCTGTCTTAATTAAGATGCGCCGCTGCATGTGGCGTGCCGTAGCTTACAACAGTCAAGCCGTTTTTACTCTACCTATCGCGTGGGTATTGTTTTCCGCGCTCGGTGTCACGATCGCGTAGACACAATCAAAACCATGACTAGTTTACTTGCCGCTGCCACTTGTAGTATGTTTTTAGGTTAATAAATACAATACCTAGTGCAAGTATACTCAGTAAATTGAGGGGTGATATTCTCACCACAGCCATGACAAACAGACATTATCCAATTTTCTACGCCATAATAAAAACTATACGTATAGCGTACTGCTGCTGTGTGGAGTCAGGTTTAGAATAACACCCCTCAATTTTTTTGTACATACATACATACACATACATATTCTCACGCCTGTATTCCCAAGAGGGGTAGGCAGAGCACATGAATTCAAAAATCCAGTGCCACGTTTGGCAATTTCAGGGTAGCCAGATGGTTAAACGTGATATTGCAGTGACAGGTTGCTAGCCCATCGCCCACAATACACTACCCTTTCCCAGAGTCGACTCTTACGACACCCACGGGAAGAAAGGGGGAGGTGCTATTCTAACCCGGCACCACACGGGAATTTTTTTGTAGATGTTCTAAAAGGCGACTAGGGAAAAAGATTAAGGTATATTTTGCGACAGGTTACCAACGTGTCACTACAGGACCTCTTAACATAAAACCTGAAAAATATCCTAGAAGCGGCTATGAAACGTGAAATAGTTACGCATTTTGCCTATGTAGCGTTCGTACGCTCTGCCTACCCCACCTGGAAATACAGGAGTACCGCTCCTTTGTGGTAAAATAATAATCGCAATCCAGAAGTATCTTCTAAAAAGGTTCTAAAATCGCAAACGACATGTCATGTCATGTCGACGATTTAACATATACAATCGCAACACCACTTCTGTCCATGAATGTCTGATTCAGAATCGGCGTCCGACCGTGGTCAGCTAAATGGATGCAAATCTGTCATGCTGCGGAGTAGAAGGATTGGGGTAGAGTGGTCGTTGCTAAAATCGTACCATCTGGCGACAGTCGGAGTGAACTAAATCTGCATATTTCGCGCTGCGGCGTGCGTTTCTGGCGAATTGATTGTAGAATAATTCTGCTGTAGCTATGTGTGTCTTTGTTCACCATGCTTGTGACAAATGGAGTAGGTAGAACACTTAAACTATTTCTTGTTCCAAAGCGGCTTTTAGCATAATTTTCAGGCATAAAATTAGAGGTACTTATAATAATTAAGTACACGTGTCAGCCTATCGCCTAAAACGAACTTAACTTATTTCTTTATTCGCCTTCACGGAAGAAATTGAGAGTTGGTGTTCTAAACTCAACTCCACGCGGTTCAAAGGCAAAATAAATGAAGCTGTGTGGTATTAGATTTAAAATAAGACCTCTCCAATTTTTCGTAGACGTCGTAAGACGCGACTAAAGAAATAAGTTAAGGTATATTTTAGGCGGCCGGCTAGCAACCTGTCACTATCATGCCTGTCAACTCAAAACGGTTTCGACTACGTATGTAGCGTTTCATATACTATGCCTACTCCGCCTGGTAATACGCATTACGGCACTTTTCCAATTCCATGCATTAGACGATCATAGTTACCCCACGTCTTCTGGTTAGTCTTCTTAAAAACTCTGAGATAAGTTAAAAAATCTGTCTTAAAATGTAAGCTGTGTAGTTTCTCCGGTCTCCAATCCGGGGGTAAGCTGACGCCCTGTAAATCCAGTAACAGGTGTCGGAGACGGCGCAGCGAGGCTCAGGCGTCGCCAAGACTTGGATGGATTAATGGAACAGATCTAGTGACATTTTTGACAAGACAGTCACTATTTTGAGGAAGTATATAATAGACCAATTTGAAGTGAAAATACTTGATAAACAGCTACAAACTTGGCATGAACATACGTCTACTATTCCAATTGAGGTAGGCAGAGGACACAGAACACTACATAGACAAAACATATTTATAATTTATAAGCATATTTTTAGGTTTTAAGTTCAAGGATGCTGTGTATAGTGACAGGTTGCTATCCTGTCGCCTAAAATATACCTACATCCTTAGTCACCACGTACGACATCAAAGGAAAAAGTTAAGGTGTTATTCTAAAATTTGGCAACACAGAATAACTTTGGTGAAAAAGGCAAAATAGGCACAGGTTGCTAGTCTATTATATCACGTATACCGTATGGTTAGGAAATAAATAAACACAGTAAATGTAGCAGTTACAGTTATTGCTACATTTACTATGTTGACATTACAGTAAATATCTTGATGACCATTTGTAATGTCTTGACAGAATTTTCGCGTAAACAGAATATTAATGTCTTAATTAAAATGTCATTAAGGGAAAACAAAGCAAGTTAACTGAACTAACACCATAAATCAAAATTAAGTAACCAGTTGAAATAACAAAAATGCCAAATGTATTTTTAAGAAACGGAAAACTGCAAAATTAAAGCTAACTGTAAAAAAGTAGGTAAAATACATTTCGGTTGGGAACCTCACCCATAACTTTGAATCAAGTACTCCATCGCTGTGTGTATGTTTCCTCACGATGCTTTTCTTCACCGAATTGTTCGTAGTAAATATCAAAATCGATTGCGCAGTAAAATTCCGAAAAAGTCACCGATGTGAGCCTAAGATTCGTACCCACGACCCTTAGCATTTCAAACCGCTAGGCTACCACTGCTTGTTAACTACTCACCGTTATATGAACAGTCACGAACAAGGATTGTTGAGCCACTTGCCACTGTTCGTAATTTAGACGTGTAATCGATGACCGATGTGACCGACTAGATGTTAGCTATTGGATTAGTATTACACGACCAAGTTACAAACATAGGTAAGTGGTTCAACAATCCCGGTCCGCGATGGTACCTGTATGCGTCATTATGAGCTACAAATAGAACAATTTACGTTCAATTCGCTCGGGAATTTCCGTACGGGTTGTACCGAATAACTCGGGTTGAAAAGGCTATAAATAAGCAAACTTCCCCCACGAGTGGGCAGCCATCTTTGGGCTAGCCTTAATAAGGATATCCGGCCGAATATCAAAGGGTTGGACTAACGGGCATAAGAAGATCAAGCGAATATGTCCCAATATTCAATCCGCCGTTTTGAACTTGCTGTAGATGGATGTCATGTTTATTTTTGTTTTATTCAGATAATTTTATTATATCTAGCCCCCATGTCCTCCATTCCTCCCGATCTAGAGCGGTCTGGGGCCAGTCGCCGAGAAATGCGTCTAAGTCATCCCGCTATCTTCGTCTGGGGCTTGCCCCGTCGTTGCCATCCATCACTTGGCACCCACTCTGTAGCGTGTTTGACCTACCGTTTAATATTTTAAAACATATAAAACCCACCCATAGTGGTTATATCTATATAGGGTTTCACGTTCTCTACCTATCTCGTTTGGAGATGTATGTATGTAAGCATGTTAAAAGAAACATTAACGAAAAATATCACTTAAAAACTATATTCAGAAAAGGGCTCCCCCGAGGCATGGTCCCGAACATGCTGGCAGCGTTTCCTCGCTGTATATCAATTGAATGAGGAAGCTGCCAGCTCTTAGTTGTATCCGGCAAACGCTTACAGATATTTTTAGGGTTCCGTACCCAAAGGGTGAAAACGGGACCCTATTACTGAGACTTCGCTGCCTGTCCGTCAGTCGCCAGGCTATATCTCACGAATCGTACTAGCTAGACTGTTGAAATTTTCACAGATTATGTATTTTTTGCCTTTTTAACTACAAATACTAAATTTACGGGTGGCTCGCAACATTAAATTTATTTGCAGTTTTCAGTACGGAATTCCTTGAGTGCGAGTCCGAATAGCACTTCGACGGATTTTCTAAGAAGAACACCTCCGATAGGCCCGATTTTATAAAATTAACATTATAATCTACCACACAATTTTTTTTTTTTTGCAATGTAAAACATATTTGTCCCGTGTGGTGTCGGGTTAGAATAACACCTCCCCCTTTCTTCTCGAGTGTCGTAAGAGTCGACTCTGGGAAAGGGTTAGTGTATTGTGGGAGATGGGCTAGCAACCTGTCATTGCAATGTCACGTTATCTGGTTACCCTGAAATTGATAGCGTGGCACTGAAATTTTGAATTCATGTGCTCTGCCTACCCCTCTTGGAAATACAGGCGTGAGAATATGTATGTATGTATCTACGTATTTGCTTTGTTGCGTCTGACACATAATTATAGAAGGAACATTACGACAAAGATAAAAGCTTATAACAAATGTATAAGCACAACTTTCTGACTAAGCTCACAAACCTCTCAAAATTAGTTGCGAATTTCAATCTACCCTCAATCAAGCGTCAAGCCGGTGTCAGGCGGACACACGTCAAAGCGTTCGGCGTTTGATTAATTACCGTCAGCCGGCTGCCGGCCGGCTGCGCGGCCGGCGACGGACCAAAATATGTGACTGGATTGCGGCCATCTCTTGATAATTCTCTACTTCTCCTATCTACTTACACGCTTGTATCCCCAAACGGTAGGCAGAGCACACGAAACATTATACAAACAAACCGTGAGCATTTCACGTTGAATAGCCACTTTCAGCACAATATTAGTAGTATTATTGTAGTAGTAGTAGTAGAGGTAGTAGTGGTAGTAGTATTAGTAGTAGTAATGGTGGTGGTAGTGGTAGTAGTAGTAGTGGTGGTAGTAGTGGTAGTAGTACTAGAGGAGCTTGTAATAAATCTATAAAAAAATGTTGCAAATTTCTGTTACACGAGCAACATGCGCGAGTCATTTCGCCCGCGGGATAGACTACCCGTAGCTTACTGACGTCTTTAGTTAGACAGAGATAGGTATAGTATAGACACACGTCAAAGCGTTCGTTGTTTGATTAATTACCGTCAGCCGGCTGCCGGACGGCGCCGGACCAAAATAATGTGACTGGATTGCAGTCATCTCTTAAAAAATTCCTACTAACTAAATAATGACTAGGTATTCTAATAGTGACAGTATGCTAGACTGTCGCCTGAAGCACGCCTGAACCTGATTCCTTAGTCGCCTCTTTCTACATCCATGAAAGAAATGGAGAGGTGTTATTCTACCCAGACAACACACACCTAAAACTGTGCCATGAAGTGGCTGAGAACCGTGAAATAGTCTTGATTATGTCAATGTCACGTTTCGTTAACAAGTATTATTATTACTATTACGTACAAGCACTTACTATTGTTTAAATATAAAACAAATGATTATTTAGTTTTTTGTTATCTCTCTCTGTCAGAGCTCACTTTATACTAAAGGGAATAGCAATCCTATTATTCAATTACTGCAATTACGAAGGTTGCATTGCACGCATTAAGTCAATGGGTTTTTGGTTGGACGGAACTAATGTGCATGCCTGGAAGTTAAAATAAAGTGAAATCCAGTTTCAGAAAATTAAAAAAAAATCTTGTAGTAGGAATAATATTTTTTATCCATGATAATGTTGAATGCAGCATTTTCGAAGTAAGGGCGACTTCGAAAGCTTAATTTAGAAGTTGTATGTACATATATACAAATACGCCTGTGTTCCCAAATGGGGTAGGCAGAGCACACGAAACATGACAGAAAAAAACTTAACTTTCAAACTTCGCAGCCACTTCTAGAGTAATTTTAGGTTTAAAAACGGATAGAAGAGGTATATTCTGACAGGGTGCTAGCTTGTTGCCTAACGCATTCCTAAACATATTACTTTAGTCCCCTCTTACGACATCTACGGAAGAAATGGAGTAGTTGTATTCTATTCCGACACTACACGGGTAGTTGTTAGTAATCACAACAAAAGGTTATTTGACAATGCAGATGTTAAACGATGAATTGATGAAGATTATGTACCGTCAAACTTTTTACTGTTAATAATGTACGAAGGAATTTCTACAGCCTACCACTCCCAGTGTAAATTAACCTTCTTTTGTTTTTAAACGTAAAATAGCGACACACCTTAAGCCATAAAAAAAACATTAGCACTAATGTAAATGCCGCCGTTAAAAGGTTCAAATATTTAAAAAATAGTTCGTCACGTAAATTGAAAAACTTTTCTTTCTTGCCGGATTACTCAAAGTCATAAAAATGAGAAACTCTCTTTTTTTTTAAGTTTGAGTAAAACACTACATGAATCTCAGTGAGACTGATAAACGATTGCCTGCTCTCCCCAGCTATGTATTAATAGTAATCTAATCAACAGACTTAACAGCTTTTACATCATTTTGCTTATTGGTGCGAAGTTCAAAGATTCTTATTTATTTTATAGTAGTAGTAGTAGATTTTATAATCAATAGTTACTTATGTTACGGGTCCAATAATAAGTAGCTTCGTATTACAGGAATTGTGTTCTTCGAAATAAACATAATAAACAAAACAATATTTACAGTAAGCTTGGTTAAAAGTAAAACAAGAATATTCTTTCTGACTATGTTATAATAATTAGTTGAGGCCACGAACCAAACACGAGTTTTTAAAATAACATTTGAAGGAAACTCTATTAACTGAAATAAAAATAACGAACATAATTCTTACGATAAGGCCTCAGTCATGAGTATCATTAAAAACCGTTGAAATATCAACTTTGGGCCTAACATTTCAAAGCAAAAAGTTCAAAGTGTGTTTTCTTAGGGAGAATAAATGCAGAGTCATTTCATGCCGGGAATATGGCGTTGTTTGTCAGAATCGCAGATAAATCTTACTTAACTGGGACTGTCCTGACTGAAATGCAAATATATGGCCACCTTAGCTTGAACTGAAAAGTTGTGGGCTACAGTAGAGCCAGTGTAGAGTGACAATGATTTATGGTTTTGGGAGTTAATAGATTTGGCTGTTATATAGTAATTATTATTGATGAATTGGATGATTTTTAACTGAGTACCTATTTCATGGTGTGAAGCCGTTTGTGGCCGTTTTTTTTAAGGATTTCAGTAACGTAGATGAACGAGTTTTAACTAATATTTGGTCGCCTGTCGCCTAAAGCATATAACTTAACCTATTTCCTCAGACATATCTTGCGACATCCACGGAAAAAATACAAATACATACAGAAATCCAGTTATATAAATATTTTGACTTGTCAGCTGAATCATTTCAACCTTTATTATTTTTTTATTCATTGTATTTTTATTTAATTTGGAAACTACTTATTGTAACTTTTTGTGAAAATTCCCCTAGCCTGCACATCTGTAGGTACGTATAGAATAGATTATTACTTATCAATACACATTTATGATGGCATTTATTACTTTATTATTGTTTAGGTTTGCTAGGTCAGGGGTCTACCATGAAGATAACAGCACCATGGTATAAATCATGTGGTTTGGTGGACTTTGCTTCACAACACCATTGGAAAAGAACTGGTAAGTCGTTTTTATTCTAAAACATCTATTTAAGTTTGTCTAGATTTTACTTTTGAGCGAAGTTGCCTTTGAAGTATTGAGATCGCTTGGTTTTTTCTCGTTTCTGTATTCAGATGAAAATTTATATCGATATTCAATGCCAGTATTTAACCAATAACATCAAAGTAATTTTATGATTTTTATAGAAATAAAGCAATATCGTACTAAAATGTGAATAGTAAAGGAAAACTTATGTCGATACCCAATGCTAATATTAAAACGATAAAATCAAAATAACTTTATGAACTTTACAAAATGAATTCAATATGTTACTAACTAAAGTGTGATATTTTTTCTGCATTTTCTCACTCCTTCACTAAGTAACATCCCGCTTGAAAGTATTTTCTACGAGTATTATTGCTATAATACGAACAAAAAACTGAATAAAATAATGGTTAGCACTGAAACTTTTTAACTAAAGATATTAAAAGAAAATCATAGACACGAGTAATATCTAAAAAATTACTGATAGGATCTCTTTTGTGATCAGTTGAAACATATTGCAACGACTGTAGTCCATTCGCGACTGAAGACGGATATGTTTAAAACTTATTTTAATCTAGGGTTATCATAAATTGTTGACATTATAGAATGTTGTAAAATTTATTCGAAAACAATAAAATAAATCCGGAATAAAATCAGAATATCGTTAATGTTTTAGGTTCCATCTTTGGTGTTATTTAGAGTCTAATCTTATTCATCTTTCAGCAAAATGGTTCGCTTGGTAGAAGACGAATCGCGCCCCATGGGCAATGACAAAGTCAGGCAGTTCACCTGGCACACCGACAGTGGGTGTTCTGTTACTGTTATTTCTTTTGGAGCTGTGATTTATTCTATTAAGGCAAGTATTTAATTAATAAATGTGAGGATACCGATCAACACCATAGAAAATCTAATATCAATTTTCATAACACCTGAATAATGAAATCTTAACTTAGGTTTTGAGTACGATTTAAGGTAGATTCAGTACCTTTTACCGATTATTAAGTGTCCTTTCAAATTATAACTAAGTCATCATCACTATCCGGCTACATTTGTCCACTGCTGGACATAGGCCTCACCTATAACACGCGATTCAACTCGGTCCTCCGTTTTCCTCTTCCAACCACTCCCAGGCACCTTGCTTATATCGTCGCTCCATCTTGCCCAAGGGCGTCCTACACTACGTATGCTAACTCCTACACCGAAGAACCTATAATCAATGGGGTAACCGTGTTCTAGAGTGGAGACTGCGGTTCGGCAAACGTAGTCTATAAAATTATTGACTACAGTAATCATGGAAAGAAAAACAAAACAAAAACCAATACTGTCCGTCTCTGACCGCGACCTCCTTATCAATTTTATAACTCAGCTGACCACGTCTTTTATAGGTACCTGATAAGAACGGTGATATCGCAGACATAGCTCTGGGCTACGATGACCTTGAGAGTTATGACAAGAAGTACTGGGTCAACATTGGAGCCATATGTGGAAGAGTGATCAATCTCATCAGGGATGCCTCTTTCAAAATAGACGGAGAGACCTTTCATTTAGCAAAGAATCGAGGGAAACATTCTAATCATGGTGGTTTCGAATCTTTTGGTAAGGTGAGTAGCCGACAAAATGGAGAAGAAGAATTTCAGTTAAACCGTCTAGATTGGCTTCGCCAGGCTTTGTCTTTGCTATATATTTGCACCAACACGACTACCATTATAGCCATAACCACGTACTCAGATGGTATAGAATCTTATAACATTGTTTCTTCTTTTTTTAACTGATTAAGCTTCTCCTGGTTCAACTGATAATTTTATTCCGCACAATTGAAACTTTCAGAAAAATTTCGAATCCACCATCAACGGCAACAAACTGGTTCTGAGCTACCTATCAGTGGATGGCGAGGAAGGTTTTCCTGGTGATCTGGTCACCAACATCGTCTATGAAGTCACTGAGGACATGACCATACACATCGAGTTCATAGCGACTACTAGCAAGCCTACTATAGTGAATTTGGGTCACCATGTATACTTTAACTTGGCCGGACATGACGCTGGACCTAAAGGCCTTTATGAACATTACGCAAGGATTAATTCTGATAAGTATGTAAAATTGATGTTTATAATCCAATAACGGACAGTTGAGTTTTAAGGGTTTTATGTTTCGGCAATAATTATATGAGTCAATTTATAGAGCGCTAACGATCTTTCTAAGTTAAGTTTGTCTACGTACGCCTTCCAACTTTTTCTCTGTGGACGGCACAACATCTGCGGAGAAAGATCTCTCTCTTTTGAGACTTTCCTCACAATCACTTGGGGTGTTGTGGCAACAGATTTATTAAGTACACACCGAAAAAGAGACAACAGAGTTGAGAAAGAGTAAATTGTATAATAAAGACAGCATAATGCAAAGCTGGGATTACAGAACTAGTCCATTGCAACTATTGTTTTCCAGTTGTATAGGGTAAAGTCACCAGTAATGGACAAAGAACCAGTAATGGACGATGACTCTTATTTACTACCCACTAAGGAAAAGTCATTTATTTTACAACAATCAATTCACAGCTCTATGATCTTTAAATTATGAATGAAGTGTCCATCACTGGTGCTTGTCAGCTTAAACTGTCCATAACTGATGCCGTTACACTACAAGGACCGTAATTTATGGAAGTTATTGATATAACATACGTTTTTTTGATCTCAAGTAAATATTTACTTCCAGGATCACTGCAACAGATGAAGACTACGTGCCTACTGGTAAATTTATTGACGTTGGTGGCACTCCTTTTGATCTGCGGACACCACAACGCCTAGGAGATAGAATTGTCAACGCAGGCTCCATTTACCATCACAACTTCTGCGTTTTTGACTACAATGAAAAAGTAAGGAACTTGCATTTTTGTCAACCGTTAAATTTCTGTCACTGAGAATATCCTTCTATATTAAATTGATATCTTTACCTGTTTACCTGTAGATCGTACTTATCTTACCGTTAGAAATAATTTCATCATAGATCTTACGTTTCGCATCAGTATCATCAGTTGCTTGTTCTACTGTTAATTTTAATTGGAATTCTTTATAGTTATCAATTGATTAATTTTCAGGACCTGAACTTCGTCGCCCGCGTGAACCACCCTCAAACAGGCCGCTACGTGGAAGTCTACAGCAACCAGCCAGGAGTCCAGTTATATACTGCTTATTACTTACCAGAACCTCTACCAGGCAAGGGTGGCGTCACCTACCGCCGCCATGCTGGCTTCTGCCTTGAAACCCAGAACTATCCAGATGCTATCAATCATGAGAACTTCCCAAGTCCGATCCTAAGGCCTGGAGAGGTGTATAGACACAAGGTGCAGTACAAGTTTGGCGTTAATAAGAACTAACAGGAGGACATAGGAATGAAGATTATGAAAAAGTTTATGTATAAAATTTTGTAATTTTGTGTATCAGTTGTTTTTAATATTATTTTTATGTACCTGTGTATTTATTTCAAGTTATAAATAAATAAAATTAGAATTTTTAATTTTGGTATTCCATTTTAAAGGATCTATCCAAATTTTGATATACCATTACGAGTGAATCAGGCACGTTATTGCTTAACAGTACATACATACATACTAGGGTAGGCAGAGCACACAAATATATAGACAAAAACATAACGATTTTATGTTTTGTAGCCACTTTTAGCATATCTATAGGTTTAACGTTAGATAATAGTGAAATGTGCTAGCCTATCACCCAAAGGATACTTAAAAGTTTGTTTCCTCTTTATTCACCTCTTACGACATCCACGAAAGAAATGTTGCGGTGTTACTCTAAGTCCGACCCATACGAGGGGGGAAACGCGTGTTGCCAGTGTATTTGGGTTAACCCTTTCAATACTGCACAATGTAAATGTCATTCCTGTCGTAAAAGAATTGACCTCGAACACCACGAGTCTCTATTAAATATCGAATGCAGGGTCACCTTACAACGATACAAGTTTTCATAGCAGCTCTTTTATAATGTCTTTTAAAACTTTTTTGATTTATGTGAACGGCTCATGGCCTATCAAAACATCTACCAACTTAACCTATATACAGCGAGGTTAACATGTTACCCAGCTACTATCTTTAAAGTTTTGGTTCTAATATCCGCCATTTTGAATCTTATATTCTACAGTTTATGGTTAAGGTTTGCTAGACATTACAATTCACCACGAATTTATATTGGTGTTGAACATCTTACAAGATGCTTTACATTGCCAGGTCTTGAGAATTAAGGTTAGGAGCAGTCAGTCGAATACCGCAATGTACTGCAACTCGTACCGATTTCCTTACTAGTGTGGGAGTAAATGCAAGCGTTAAGTTGACACGTAGTAAGTGGATAGAACTTGGGAACATGTCAGTCAGGATTTTGCCGCATTTCGGGGAAGAGTTACTGTATGGGGAAAATTTCTGCGACATTATGGGTGTAAATAATATGCTTACGATATGTATTGCAATAGTTGGTTTTATGTATAACTAGCTTTCCGCCCGCGGCTCCGCCCGCGTGGAACTCGGGTATATTGCGGTATAAAGCACAACTATAAGAAAACTTCTCGTTTCAAACGACACACGGCGCCATCGATCTATCGTCTATCGATCGGTTATCGATTGATATCGATCTATCATCGATCGATATCGATCTATCAAGCAAACTATATTTTTGTTTTCCCTCGGGAACATAATTTTTTTCCGGGATAAAAAGTAGCCTATGTCACTCTCCGTGCCCTAAACTATCTTTACCTAAAAAATCACGTCAATCCATCGCTCCGTTTAGCCGTGAAAGACGGACAAACAAACAAACAAACAAACAAACAAACAAACAAACACACTTTCACATTTATATATTGGTACGGATCTCTACACATAAGCATATCTACAGATTATGTATTACCAAATGAGGTAGACAAAGCACACGATAATAGTGACATGCTGCTAGCATATCGCCGAAAGATTTAAAGACAGATAAAAAATGTAAGGTAAACGTCCCTGTGCTTGACACTGACCCAATACATGGCACTTGCAACCTAATGTCATAGTAAGAGAGGAGACAGATGGAGGTCATCTAATGGGCGCTGAGGCGTCGAGCATTCGTACATTTACCTTATAGTAACAACTTCTTGGCGTGTCGTCTAAAATAAACCCTAATCTATTTTCTCATCACACAACGGACACCAAAAGAACGTGTTTTCTCTTTGCTGTGTGTAAATATAAAGAACCGAGTAAAAAGGCGAAGGCAGAAAAGTAAATAATGTTTATACTTCCGATTTTATTTACCTTCTTCAGTAAAAGCAGTCACACTTACTTATAATTTGTCTGATCTATTCTTGTAGTCATTATCTTTACCTGTAACAAAAAATACGTCATTTTAAACATCGGTATTTTGTAGTAATATTAAAAGCAAAACCTAGACTTTCCTTTACTTTTTGAATTTGTTTCACGCCACAAATCAGTACAAAGAGAATACTAAAACAAAATCAAAGGTACTTTGAATAATGTACTGAAGCAACAAAAAGAGACATAAATTGTAACCCTTTCCCCGTGACAAAGTAGGCTTGAAACACGGTAAAATCTATAAAGACAAAACTATAAGGGTAATAAAATCGATGCCGTGCGCGGGCGAATGTAATATTTCTTACTTTACCAAGAAATTGCGCAGCCATTAAAAGCTCGCCATGATCACAGGAAAAGAGTTAAAAACAGTAAGAACACAATAAAAAAATATATATCTTCTTTATTTTTTTAATAAATAATAATAATCCAGCCTACATATGTCCCACTGCTGAGCTGGCCTGCTCTTAGTATGAGAGGACTTGGGCTATATTCCCACGTGGGTCCTGTGCGTATTGGGAACTTTACACACAACATTAAATTACTCCATTGCTGTGTGCTGGTTTCCTCACGATGTTTTCCTTCACCGATCAGCTCGGAAATATTTAATGCGATTTCGCACATAAATTCAGAAAAAATCGAGACAATGATTCGAACCCACGACCCTCTGCATGAGAGGCCGCAGGTCGAACTCCTGGGCTACCACGGTTGATCGCTAGGCAGTATATTGGTCAATAAATGGAAGTCTTCCCATTCATTGCCCAAATATTTTTTCTTAGGATTAGTACGAGTACACAATACTCGTTATAATAGAGAAAAACGCGTGATTAATGTTCTTTCAGCCTCGAATTGAATAATGCCAGTTGTCCTACTGTTCACTGTTCTGGGTAACGCGGCGCTGCGACCAAATTATGAAGGTCGTAATAACCCCACTTTAAAGGCAAACTTTGGGATTCACCGACATGCACCAATTATCAGGAATTCCAGGCAATTTCAGCAAGTAATAGCATGTTCTTCAGCAAAGATGGCGGCTGTAACTAAGTCTGCGAAAGTAAGTCTACCTTTAGTTTAGTCGTACCTTTATTAAATTTTACCTCTTTAGGGTTTTATGCCTTTCGAGGACAAAAATAACCGATATAGGAGATTGTTTGTTTGTCAGGGCTCTTTTTCAGGAACGCGTATACACTTGAACGTGTTTCTCCAGAAACTTCCTCCCAACCACAACAGCATAGTGCAACGAATTGTCGCTTTCAGTTGTTCCTAATTGATGCGGCCAACAAACCTGCAGTTCCAACAAAAGTTCCGTATTTTTTTTTTTTTAGAAATATAAAATTTT
>BHDV01038785.1:70016-97607 GCA_005406045.1 Adoxophyes honmai | reverse complement strand
CCTCGGGCATTCCAGCGAAGGCTCGCGCAGTCTCGCGGCTTCGTTTATGGAATGCGTTGTTATTACCATGGATACGCGGGCATGCACCCGCATCGTTAGAGTTTCTCATGCGATAATAAGTCTTATTGTAATGAAAATAAAGTTGAAATTCTCATTCCACGGAGCGGGTCGCTGCGCTACACCGCGCTGCGCTGCTCTTTTGGTGGGAATTGACCCTTAGGTGTTCAACACAAGGAAACAGGTTCGCTCGTTTGCCTTTTACAACATAAAAATTGTATTGTATTGTATTGTATGACTCTTTATTGTACATAAAACAAAATACAGGAAAACAGTTTTATGGACAAAGGCGAACTTATCCCAAAAAATCAAAAAATAGTAGTATAAATCATCGTGTTCTACGAGTAATACATCTCTCATTACAATCTTAGGTAATTCACCATTTACCATTCACAAATTTACCTTCAATCATCCCCAGGGAGCCGTAAATCTGTGCCGAATAATAATTGGCAACGGCCTCGGAGCAGTTTCTATTATTATAGAAATTACGGGAGATTTTATCAGAGAATAACGTTTCCAATGTACCCGCCGTTGGGTAAATAAATATTCAGCAAGGTTTTTCGTGCAAAATGGAATTGGATTTACTGTATAGTACAAGCGGATTATTCAATACTTAAGCCATTTTTACTTCTTCGTATTCAGACAAAGAAAAATATATTCTGTCAAAGAAATGTGTGCAGAAATTAGAATTTTGTGCAGAATAGAGAATAATTGTATTAACTGTATAGTACTTCTTCTTCTTCAAGTGCCTCTTCAGTCCTGAAGGTTGGCCGTCAGCTTCTTGTACTCGGTCTTGTCAACCGCGAGTCGGAATAGTTGTTCGACGGCAGTAATGCCGGTCCACTCCCGAATGTTTCGTAGCCACGATTTCCTCTTTCGTCCAGCGCGCCTCTTCCCCTCTATCTTGCCCATCATAATAAGTTGGAGTAGCGCATATCTGTCATGTCGTAGCACGTGGCCGAGATATTCTATTTTTCGCTTTCGTATAGTACTAGCGGAGTATTCAATCCTAAAGCCATTTTTGCTTCTTCGTATTCGCGATTCTGCACATGATTAAAAGAAATCTGTGCAGAAATTAGAATGTTGTGCAGAATTGAGAATAAATGTCGAAAAAAAACCTGATCGAAGTACAAAGTAACAAACCCCCAATAATTTAGCTACAAACTACAATATCTAAGCTAAAAAGCACCGCTAAGAAATTAGCTTTGACAGATGAGACAGATGAGAGAAAAAGATGGCTGATGATGACGGCTGAGAAAAAAGACCGACGTGCTATTACAGATGTAGTGAGAAACTATTTTCCTTCGTAAATGTTCGGAAAAGTTCGTATTTATCGTTTTATTACTTAAAACAATTACAATTATTATTTAAAACTGGATGTTTACCATATATTTTACGGAATGAATTCCCTTTAAAATGGGCACCGAAGCTATTTGAGAGAAAACGATAAATACGAACTTTTCCGAACATTTACGAAGGAAAATAGTTTCTCACTACATCTGTAACTAAGTATTCAGAATGAGATCCTGTCTTGCTCGACTATTCTGCCGTCGTGTTAAACGGGCATTCCATATTTTTTCAAACCCAACTGACACACTCATCATCATCATCTCAGCCACAGGACGTCCACTCCGGAACACAGGCCTTCCCTTTTGGACTTGCACATGTACTTATACATAAAATCGTCGTCGTCGTATATAGGTATGTACTTGTACATGTACACTAAGAAGCAAAAGTGCATGGACAAATCCAAATCAAGATCGTGTGAAACTATTTACGCCGTGCAAACAGCGTTAGGCAGCTAACTAACAATAAGCCGTATTAGTTCGATGATTTTCTTCTAGATGGCGTTGTAACATCCAATATATTAAAAAAAAATCTATTCTCATTTCAATATTTTTGGTATCTTTCCTCTTCGTCTACATAATTTTAGTCAATTACTACAAGATGCCACAATTTCCACGTTTTTTTATTTTTTAATAAACATATTTGATCATTGAAATCTTTATTTCAAAACACTCCAAATGTCCGATTTAGAAAAAACAATAATTTATAACCAAAGCGAGGATTCGAACCCTGATCGCCTAAGAACGTTGCGGATTTATAATAGTGCAGTATTCGTATTAGCCACGGAGCAGTTACACATTACAGCGAAATTTACTATCACTATTGTTAACTCAGTCAATTAGACCTTAACGACATTCCAATAAGAACGCAACTTCATGTTGACTAAAAATTAAGAGGGTAGATTCAAGATAATAAGATTGAAGGTAGGTTGAACAGAAAACATAATATCAGATCCATTTCAACAAACAAGTTATGTGAGCTAATAAGATTTTATTTATGAATTGATTTGCTCATTGCTTATGTGCGTTTATTCGACAGAAATATAAGTTCTTGAGGCAGCATTATGTTTAATTATTTCATGTCGCACATAATTATTACTTTACAAGATGAATGAATTTTTTTGTAAGAAGTCGCTAGTTGAACCGTAAGTATTCTTTCTACTAACGATGTCTACTAAATGATAAATTTGTGAATTCATTTTTGATGACACTTAAAACAAAAAAAACTAACTCTGTCGTTTGTTACAGCGGGAATCGGATCGTTTTTTGGGTTTGGAGATAATTATGAAGTCGAGGCCCGGCAGACACCGTCTCTTAGACGCTATGCCCATGCAGCATTAGTTATACCTTGCCCTACACCCGGAGAATCGCGAAGAATATGATGTTATTCCAATCAACCGACACGCAAAATGTGTTTGATACAGTATGACTATCATTCGTCGTGCTCCGCTTAACGAAGAAATCTACAACCTTAATCACCATCCATGTAGTCAAATCAAACGTTATTTCACGACAGGAAATCTACTTATTTAGTATTTTAAAATGTGAACGTGGTGTGTTGTTATTCAAAATGTGAACTAATGCCAAGTGATCATTACTTCAAAGAGAATGTGAGTTAATTATTTATCAATATTGTGCATTATATGTTATGTTAACCAGGATATGCAATTTTAAAATGTAGTCGCTCTTAAAATTGTGTATTTTTATTGTGGTAAAGCTTCAATCATCTTTCCAATTCTGGAAACGAATACTTAAGTTATAAAACCTCAATAAATTTACACACAAATGGTTTTTGTTCTATTAAAAACGATAAATTATTGAGAATCAGCTCTTGAATGATTTAAGTAAACTGTTTTATGTCAAACGCTGGTTTTATTTAATCTTCTGTTCAAAGATAAATACAGATTCATATTTAGAATTAAAAGTGATAAATATATTTTATAAAAATAAAAAAATAAAAATAAAAAACAAAAAGTTCCACACGTAGGAATCGATCCGGAGTCACCTTTACGCTTGTGATAGTTTAGTTCTATACCGATCCATGAAGCCATTGGGCTTTGTTAAAAGCCCTGCAAAATAATGCTATAATTGTAGTGTTAGGATTGTAAATAAAGACGCTGGAAATTATGAAAAATAAAAGTATAATATCTAATTCAAAGAACCAAGGATAACGTAAAAATCTATAAAAACATCAATTCGTATAAAAAGGTGTGTAGTCTTGCATTTATGCAGCATATCGGGCACAGCGCCATCTAGTGAAACATGATCACAACGGTTTAGTCGCAGCTAAAGCGCCATCTAGTGATGGCTATGAAAACACGGCTTTAGACGCCAAACGATTGCCGCCTCTAAGCTGTCCATGCAATTTTGCAGCCTGCTGTACATATATATAAAATCGTCTATCCATCTTTTAGGTGGACGTCCTACGCTGTGCTTGCTGGTCCGACATACTAAACATACATTTAAATAAAAATAAATTACTATTCGTTAGTCTCGCTGAAACTCGATAACGGCTGGGCCGATTCAGCTGATTCTGGTCTTGAAATGTTTGCTATAGTCCAGGGAAGGTTTTTACGGTGAGATAATTTAGAAATCTTGCGAAAAAAAATGTTACTAAGGCGGAATAAAGTTCGCAATGTTATATTTTTAACAAAGCCGTCATCTATAATACAGTTTATTACGATTCCGAAGCGGCGCCTCGGAGATAATGGAAACGTACATTAATAACGATATATGGGGAACCAATCGGGCCAAGATTACGTGCCTAATGTCTGTAAAGATTGATACATTACCCGCCATTGTTACGGGTATTTGCGGGAATGCGCGCATTTTGGCCACCTATTAATGGTATTAGTCATATTGGGGGTAGGAGGTTTACGGCTTGATTGGCATGCTTTCCGCGTTTTATACAATGTTACACTGTTATGTTTATCACGCCTGTATTCCCCAAGGGAAGGCAAAGCACACGAAACGCGACATAGGCAAAACCAGGCCGTCTCACGTTTCATAGCTACCTTAAGCTATTTTCAGATTTGGAGTTAGATTATAATTTCGATAATGACAGGGTGCTAGCCCTGGCTGTATAGCCTAAAACATACTTTACACCCTATTTTTGGCAATTGCCACTTACGACATTAACGGAAAAAATGAAGAGGTGTTAAACCCGACTGGACACCGGGAAATTTACCTTAATATACCTTACACACACACACATAGGTAAATCACGTTTGTTTTCCCAAATGGGGTAGGCAGAGCATACGTAACGGTACATAAACAAATCCACGACTAGGTATTTAATTTATAAGATCCACCTTTCGCAGCCACGTTAGTTTTATGTATAGAGGTACAATGGTGACAGGTTGCTAGCCTATCGCCTAAAATATACCTTAACCTATATCCTTAATCGCCTCGTACGACATCCACGGAAGAAATAGAGCGGTGTCATTCTAAACCCGACTCTGCAGTCAAACACACATTGTCTTCAAAATCTCAGCACACATTTTAGTGCCACTAAAAATAGTTCCACATGGTACTGTCATAAATTCAAACAATTTGACTAGAAATGACACGATCATAGCGGTCGAGATAAATATTTCACTATGATTTACAGGTGTTGCAAAACTATAGTTATAAAGGCGCTTTGTTGAGCTAAAACGAGAAGGCGGTAAATTAACGAGTTTTAATGATCGTTTGTTCGTTGTGTTTGTGAGATTCTTTTTTTTGAAACGTGGAAGTAAACTGGTATGCCATAGTTAGGAAATAGAATAATCTGTAACTCAATAATCTGTAGGTACGTAACACACTAATACGAGCACACTAATGTGGTTTCTATTATTTCCTAGAAAGATGGAAAGCCACTTTTAAAATGTACTATCGAACCAATTTATTCCTAACCTACCATAGAACGTGCAGCGCTATTGTTTAACGTACCAAAAATCTAGATTGATTTCACGGATGAAAACGACCTAGGTAGATCTAATGAAAATTACCGGATAACTCACGTTAAATAAATCGAGTTTAGCTCGACATGTTTCGGACTAATTCGTAGCCCTTCATCTAGGAGCTGCGGCAGCTGCTGCTGCCAAACGCGAACTGCGCGCCTCGGCTCTCTGCGCGCGACTGCTCGTGCCCGACGAAACTAACACTGGCTCACGACTACCCTCGCTATTATCGTCATTTATATTATTGTCAAAAATAGGGTAGCATACAACACTAACTACATCACTTTGTAAAGGCACCTCCACACTCGCTGTTGACGCAGTACGAAGATTCAAAACTGTCTTCCAACTCGGAGGCACCGACCAACCACTATCTCGATTAAAGTTTGGACGTCTACTAATCTCTATAGCTTTACGCACTTTTCGTTGAATGTAAAATTTCTCCCTTGCTAGTACGGAAACCTTGTCAAAACGGATATAGTGCGTCGAATCAGAGTTCATTGAGGCGCGCAGTTCGCGTTTGGCAGCAGCAGCTGCCGCGGCTCCTAGATGAAGGGCTACGAATTAGTCCGAAACATGTCGAGCTAAACTCGATTTATTTAACGTGAGTTATCCGGTAATTTTCATTATGTGTGAGTCTCACGGTAGTTTAATGTATAATCTAGGTAGATCTCTTGCGTCACGGTGTACTGCTTTGGTGTAAAAAACTGGATAACGATTTTGAGAGCATTACGCAGAAGTAATTTTTAGTACTGAAATAATTCGTTCGATTTAGTTTAAATGACAAATTTGAAATATGGGTATTGACATTGGTTGCAATGATTTTACGTGAAAGCAAATGTTTCAATTTCTATCAAAAACGATGTAGATTTTTGTTGCGTTAGACAATAGCGCTGCTATTTACAATAAAAGTTACTGCGACATGCAGATATCGGGCAAGGAAATATTTACATCTTTTGTGTAAACGTTCTACGCAACTCAGTCTCATACACTTCAATTATCAACCAAACCGTCCAAAATATTCAAAACCAAGAGCATCTTCATGCAAATATCGGACAAGCAATCCCAATCCATCCCGTCACAGGAAGAAACTCAATCAACCAATAAATAAATGGCCACCTTAATACGCTACGCCGAGTAGAAAATCCAATTTCCTACCTACACGTCCAACACGTTTATACCCCTAGTTGCTAAACAACGTATCTGCCTCAAATTTTCTTAGGCACATACGCTGTTCTGAGCGCGCAAGTACCCCATAACTCAGAGTACCCTCAGGGAGCAATATCGGGTCCCAGGTGCAATAACATCGTAAGATATCTGTGGTGCATAGCGATGCAGATACTGACTGATAGGTTACTGGCAGGCGTCTAGATTGCATTTTAGGTTGCCTTTTGTAGGCATGGAAATTGAAGACTGGTTCGGAAATAAGTAAGGAATAATGAAAGGTAAGTAACCTGTCAATATTAATAAATCTAAATGTGATGCCTTGCTTTGGTCTACTCGTGACCACGGTCGCTTTAGCGCGGTCGAAACATCAAGGTACTTGATTAAAATCATACTCATATGTCATTATCATTAAGTTCCTCGTTATGATAAAAAATATGTAGTAATTCGTTTTGATTTATGTCAGGCAGCCAGTTACTCCTCAGATCGACTATCGCAGTGTAAAAAACATTAAAAAAAACTTCAATAATCTTGTTTAAGGTACACACAAGCCTCCATATCGCATGCTTCAAGTAACCTGGCGCCTAAACGGTACATTAATTGCAGAATAAATACTCCGCGTGCTAAAGGGTACTAAAGACCCAAAGTTTACCCTTCCAACGTTGCGAATAAAACTAACAGCGAAACAAAGTTCGCTATCGAACGCAGTGGAAACTTGATCGAAGTCGACAGTGCAAAGAAACGCGCGTCGTGTTCCTTTAAGCCATAAGGCTCAATTCACACCAGAAGAGCGGCGAAGCGCGGCGTAGCGGAGCGCAGTTTCAGTGTCATGAGAATTTCAACTTTATTTTCATTACAATAAGACTTATTATCGCATGAGAAACTCACGATGCGCGCGGATGCCCGCGGATCCGCGGGAATTCCAGCGCATTCCATAAACAAAGCCGTGCGACTGCGCGAGCTGTCGCGGGAATGCCCGAGGATGCTTGAGTAGTCGCGACGGCCACTGTGAATATGTCAATATGTAAATTCCAGCGACTTCCTACGCATTCCAGCGCAGCGGCTTCTCGAGCAGTCGCAGGAATCCTCGCGCATTCTCCACGGAGCGGGTCGCTGCGCTACGCCGCGCTTCGCCGCTCTTCTGGTGTGAATTGAGCCTAAGGGAACGGCCATAAAGACTTTCTTAAACGATTTAGGATTTCGATGTCGATTTTGGAGGAAAATTTAGTGTTGTAAGCTATTTTAAAAAAAACAAAGCCCGTGTGGTTTTGGAATAACACCTCTCTGTTTCTTACGTGGATATCGTAAGAGGCGATTAAGAATATACCTACTTACTTTAAGTTAAGGTATACTTTAGGTGAAAGGCAAGCAACCTATCACTACCTTATTCATCAGTGTTTCAACCAAAAATTATGCTAGAAGTGGCTATAAAGCGTGAGGTGGTCATGGTTTGGACTATGATGCTTTTCGTGTGATCTGCCTACCCTATTTAGGAATCCAGATGTGACGTATGTATGTAGGAAGAAGAAGAAAGAATAGAATAAAAATGAAAAATGTTAGAAGAGTTCTTTGAGGCAGTGACATTTTACTTGGACAGAATTCGTCTTTCATAAACTTACATTCGTTTATTATTATGTACATACATACATATTCTCACGCCTGTATTCCCAAGAGGGGTAGGCAGAGCACGTGAATTCAACAATCCAGTGCCACGTTTAGCAATTTCAGGGTAACCAGATGGTTAAACGTGATATTGCAGTGACAGGTTGCTAGCCCATCGCCCACAATACACTAACCCTTTCCCAGAGTCGACTCTTACGACACCCACGGGAAGAAAGGGGGAGGTGCTATTCTAACCCGGCACCACACGGGGCATGTTATTATTATGTAACAGTCATAAATAACTATTATACCTCTAATGACATTCTGCGGTAGGTCAGAAATATACAGGCCCCTGTTCGTTCATGCCCCATTTTTCCCCATCATGATCTACAGTCCGCTCGAAATTAATGGCCCAACGCACCCACTGATTTGGCGATCGCTATAGATTACCCGAAGGTCAACAAGCGAACTTGGGGCAAACATTGACACAGTCCTAAAATACCCCGAGAGTACAGGAGTAGCGAATTATTAACTGTTAAGTCCGGCCAAAATGTAAATTGGATTTGGGAGCGAATTGATTTAAGTTTTATACGCTATCGATGGAGTCTATTGTTTGTGCCTCGTCAATTCAGAGGATAGCTGAATAACCAGATATAGGTAAGTGAAAAATACTCGATTTTATTCGAAGTATTCGTATTTATTGTATTAAAATACGTGTGACACAGGGCAGGAGTGACGTTTTTTATTATTTTGTTTTAGTATCGTAATCCAATTTCACAAATTAAGTTAATTGTATACAATCTACGCTACAGTACCTAATATATTCTATCACAGTATAAAATTATCTGACAGTACTATACTCGTGATTCCCTGTGATGCGAAAAAGACCACCGTAAAGCAAAAGGAACTATCTAAGTATGTTTGTGGATGCAACATTGTCCACTGGTCGAGTCGCTCGCGACATAACCTACCTTTTTATTAGTTTCCACTCTTTATTATTATTTATTATTATAAAATTGTTTATTTATTTATTGCTTAACACAACACTATTACATTTCCGGTGACAACGTTCGAGAACTTTTAACACAGCGTCCAGCACTCCGACGTTCACCCTATTGGTTCTCGCCATTCCGATCCGAGTGTGGCGCAACGCGTTTACCAAAGGTACAATTAATTCAATACACAGCGTTTCTTAGACCATCTATTATCGCATAATTAGCTCCGTAAGCCGAGCTTTGCGGTAAGGTTTGCGATGAAAAGCTCTATTGTCTCACACTCGAATAATAGAGACAAAAGTGGTCGCTTTACGGAGAGCCCCCTACAATGCTTGCGAAGCTGGCTTTTCCCGCGAACCAGGGAGGCACGACAACGTCGCTTTCGCCGAATTTGTTCGGCCTTTCGGATTCGGCCACTTTTTTACTATTAAAATCGGTCGAAAGCTAAATCACTACGGTCTTTAAACTGACAAATGCATTTAATATGGTTGGGTGAGATATAAAGATGATAACTTTCTTCCATGTTTCTTGCGGCACATTTTTCTTGGCAATGATGGTCTTTCCATAGCGCTGGTAGACCAGAAATGACGCGTAAAAGTGCTCTTAGGAACCTATTCGCGTAAATAAAGTGTTGAATTTGTAATTGTTATAATACTAATGTTGTCGTTTAGGACGACGATCATTTGTTGCAAACATTTGTCAAATACGTCAAATCCCTAGGCAATCACGTAATTTTGTTCCTTAGTAAATATTCGGCGGAACTTTCGGCGCCGCGATTTGTCCCAACACTATGTATACGGGTCCCTTTGTCTGCTGATCATGCGTTGTTTAAATAACTAGAAACTCTCTGTTCGCAGTTTATGCTGGGAATAATTATTGGTGGGCGCTTTCCGTACATTGACCTGTGATTCCAGGGTGCAAACAAACGGTCGGGTAGGCGATACTAAAGAATAGTTAGTAAATTACGTACTTTGTTGTTTTCTTACCTCTTGTACGATCATGCAGTCCTGGTCAAAAGACTTGAGCACTTTCGATTTTCCCATAGAAAAGTGAAACATTTTAAGTGTTTTTTGTTGTTTTCAGATACGTATGCACCACTGGTTAAAATATATGGTATTTATGGTCATTATCCGGCCAACCTGTATATAAATAGTTGTATTCCCGTGTAGTGTCAGAGTTAGAATAATACCTCTCTATTTCTTCCGTGGAAGTCGTACCTAAGTGGCAACTAAGGAAATAGAAAAAGAAGAAGAAGGAAGAAGGTTCAGATAAAATTTAGGCGACAGACCAGCAGCCTGTCACTGATAAACTTGCCAATCAAAACCTAAAAAATTGTGCTAGAGTTGGCCACAAAACGTGCAACAGTCATGGTTTTGTCTATGTCGCATTTTGTGTGATCTGCCTGCCCTATTTGGAAGTATAAGCATGAGATGTATGTATTTGTAGAGACTTATTAGTCCATCGTACCTCTTGCACAAGCGGCGCCAAAGTTTCCACAGCGACATCAAAGACCAAACGCTGAAGTCAAACAAATTAGATTTTTCCGAGTGGACGGGAATCTACGTCCGATGCGAACAGACCTTTTCGAGGGCCGTTAATATGGCCCAGAGGACAGGTATGCTAATAAAATTACGTGGCCCTCAAGGTTTGCTCCGCTTGCTCCCTGTTCTTGTGTGGCGTAAGCATTTTGCTCGGTTTGGGTCCCTTTTAGGACTTTTGGATGTTGTTTTTTTCACTTGATATACATGCGTGAGAAGAAACTTACATTCATTCACTGTTTGCGAGTTTTAGATTTTATTACAATTTTTGTTTACCTTTTTTACCTTTAACATTTATTTTTTTTGATTTTGTCATTTTTGACATTTTGTGATTTGATTTGATTTTATTTTATGTTTGTGATCTTATTAATTTGTTATTGTATTTATTTGTTAATACCAATTGTTCACCATTTGACGATCTTTTTGTGAATTCTTTGTATCTGACATATAATTTGGATGTAATGTAATTTTCAAAAAGAGACAAATAAATCTAATCTAATCTAATCATTCAATTACACCCATACCTTGTGAGTTCAAAATTATGACTACTTCACGCTTCGCAGCCACTTCCAGCATAAATTTTGGATTAAAGCAGATGGAAGAGGTATAATAGTGACAGGTTGCTAGCCTGTCGCCCAAAGCATACGTAGCCTAAACCTATCTTCTTAGCCGCCTCTTACGACATCCACGGAAGAAATGGAAAGGTGTCATTTTATCCCGACACCCGGAGGTGAAACACGGATTACAAATGTAGCTAAGGTTGTCTTCAGACTTGGTGGAGTGATGATCTTCGCCAACAGTGCTGGATGAAACTGGCCCAGAATCTTGCTGTGGCCTGCCATGGGAGAGTCCAGCAATAGACGAGTATGAGCTTATGATATTGTGATGATAAGTGGTAAAACATGAAATGAACGTGGGTTACTCATTCTTAGTTAGTAAACAGTGGTATTAATAAATCGTTAAACCTGTTAGTGCCGGCTTCAGAACAATCTCCACTTTTTTCATGGATATCATAAGATTTGACAAAGAATAAATTAGGCGACAGACTTGCATCCTGTCACAATTATACAAACCAAAGTTAAAATCAAGAAATGCGCAGTGCGTGTCTATCAGCAGTTACGACACGAATTGACCTGAAACATGTAGAACTTATCCCGATATAAAGACATGTAACCATTCCACTTAACTCCCTCTGTCGACTTTGACTTGCGGTGCAAAGTGAAGCGTTCCATTGTAAAAGGCCAACGTTTGGAGCGAGGCTCGGAATAAATCCGGAGAGCCATTTTGATGGTTCAAAGCTTCGCCAAATTACCTCGAAGACGCGTGTATCGCGGAATTACGCCTCGGGCGTATCGTTTAATTTGCCGATAACGCGTAATTTGTGGCGTAATTCATGGGGTGAGGCTAAGTGAAATTGTAAGTGGAACGTAATCGAGTTACTTTTTGAAGTGACACGGGGCGAGTCGCAATGGTGAAATGCGTGTATTTGCTGAGGGTAAACGGTTAGATAGAAGGGAAAAGATGGTAGTCGTTTAGTTTGTAGGTAAACATTACGCCTTCATTCCTTTGATATTTCTAAATACACAAACAAAATCATGATTCTACGTATGTTTTGGGTTCAAAATACAAACATACGATCACGCAAATAATTATTCCCAAATGGGGTAGGCAGAGCGACGCAGACAAAACCATGGTTGTTTCACGCATCGTAGCCACTTCTAGTATAATTATAGGTTTGGAAACAGATCTAGATAGGTTGATAGCCTGTCGCCTAAAACATCATCATCATCATCATCAGCCTATATACGTCCCACTGCAGGGCACAGGCCTCCTCTCAGTATGAGAGGGCTTGGGCTATAGTTCCCACGCGGGCCCAGTGCGGATTGGGAACTTCACACACAACGTTGAATTACTTCATCGCTGTGTGTAGGTTTCCTCACGATGCCTAAAACATACGTATAAACTTATTTCCTTAGTCGCCTTTTACGACATCCACGGAAGAAATGGAGAGGGATTATTCCAACCCGACACCACACAGGTTAATAATCATTATTTCTTTATGTACAATTAATCACTACAAATAGAAAACAATTTTTGTAAATGTCATTTACGACATAATAATCCCATAACAGTTCATGTAAAACGGCATTATTACACGTTTTTTCACATCAAAACAACATAGTGCAATTTTCTTTGAAAACCTTTACTTAGCACGTCTGAATAATAAAACACTCTGTACAATAATGCACGCGATTTACATAAAGAAAATTCTACAAAGTTTAGAACTCTACAAACTAAAACACTACAACTTGGTGCCAAGTCTGTCTGGGCGTTACCACGAGAATGCAAGAAGTGGATTCAAATTATTGAAAATAATGAGTTTTTTTCGAAGATATCTTAAGAGGCGATTAAGGATATAGGTTAAGGTATATTTTAGGCGACAGTCTTGCCTGTCACTGTCTTATTTTAGTTTTTATGTTTAAAGTGGTTCCATTTCGTAAGTTTAAAAAAACACGAAAAACTGAATACAAAATTTTTAAATTCTTAACTGATTATGTTTAAGTCATCCAATGCTTCGGTAAGACTATCACTGCGAGAAGAACATAATAATATCTGCATCAAGAAACTTGACAATTTTTTTTTTTTTTTCAAACACAAGTAGAAATAAAACAAGTAAAGACTGTTAAAATATAACATAGTGTGCCAGTTATTTATACAAGACATTTTACTAAAAGATCTGATGATGAGATGACTGTCGGCACGCAGTTTTGCCTGCAAGTGACATTGGTAAGGGCCACCGCCGTCTGCCAGCGTCAGATCGGATGGAAGTTTAATTTCCAAAACTTAGTGAACGTTTCGAGTGCACCGAACATTTTCTGGCTAATAAGATGTCTGTACTATTATCATAAGTTTACAGTACTCGCAATACAATTAAGTTTAGTTTTAGAATTAATTTTTTACATAATTTTAAAAACAAAACACGTTAGTACCAAGGACCAAACTATTTTTGACAGCTCATTAACAATGAAATATTTAGCCATTTATGGCTTTATAATTCAAAAAACTTAAGAAAACAAGTTTTATTCTCCAAAAACCTAAATACCTAAATAAACTCTAAATATCTAATTTAGGGCCTCAGATCCAGACGAAAATTCCTTGTAATGTTTTAAACTTTCGCGATTCTCACTCATATGTTATAATATGTATGTACGCGGGACTTAATCATGATTTTATTTACCTTCTCGACGATTCGGCCGCGGCCGTCAACATAAATACTAAAATTCTTTGTCTTGAAACGTAGAATTTTACGTTACAGGTACTAAGTATTTTAGTTTATTTTCCACAGAATAATTTGTACTTAATAAAGTACATTCGGCTATTAGAGTTACTAGTAATTTGTACTTTGTTATATACGTTTAGTTCACAACAAACTTTTATTTACGACACCTACACGCTCTCAGTTTACGCCTAGTTGACAGATCTTGGGGTCTTCATAATGCACAAACATTGTTAATGTAATTATTTATTTTAAATGATATTTTAATCTTAACCCGGCGAGGCTGTGGTGGGGTGTGACATACCCCACGCCCTATTTCAATGGTTGTATTTCTTTTAACTATCGTCTTACTGACTTCTCGCTTCGTATAGCTGGAGCTAAAGGTATTCGGGAGGGGATGGCGACGTGATCGCAATGTCGCACTGATCGGTGCATAAGATATACGTGCGTAAACTCCTGTCGGGTATGTAATACCCCGCCACATAGTCGATGTCTGTACTTTTTGCTAAGAGTGGTAAATTAAATTTTCGTTTTTGTTGCTTATTTTGTGCTTTCTTTTAAGTTTTAATTGAAAATAAGTTTCAAAACGGAAAAATCCATCTTACGTTTATGATAGTCGAACTTTTTTAAGAATTTTTAGACGAATTTAGATCTATACCCGAATTCGACTATTGCAGTGAACACAACCTTGGATCTGAGACAAAATAGGAAATTCGTTGTCGTGCTGGGTCTATATCATGTGTGCTGATTAACAAAGAAAAAAAATCGAAAAACAAAGCACTTATGCACAAAATGCGGAAAAGCTATATGTATAGCGCATCCAATATTTTCCTGCAAAGTTGTTCTAACATTGACTTCAGTTCCTAACTTGTTCGAAAAGATTATAATCAGATTTTCTTACTTTATTTCGTCCAAATGTGGATTGCAAATGATTTAAAGGCTTTTATAAAAAGTATATAATTTTCAAATTTGTTTTAGAGGTCCGAGAAAGTACCGATCTTTTTATTATGTACAAAAATCTGATTTGGTTTAATTTTCTAAATAATAATATAAAATGTGCTCAAATACTAAATTTTGGTTATATTTATTAATTATTGTTTACCTTTATACAATAAAATTTAATTTAAGAGCGTAATATACTTATATCTTGAAATTTACAGGCAATTCAGTATTTGGGTATGTCACACCCCACCACATACTCAATGTAACATTTTGTCACCACATTCTCGCCGGGTTAAGTTCATGCCGCTAAACGCGTATACCTAAGTACCAATCATACATACAATCACGTACATGTTAAAAAAAGACACACACTGGAGCACACATAACGCGACAAAGGCAAAATCATGTTTAACCTTTAACTGTGGACGTTCTTTTTTTGTCACACTACCATGGACGCGCGGCCTCACAGACCGCTGTATTTCATGGAAAATTATTTATTAGATGCTCGTATTTTTAATAGTTTATTGTTATTATTATCAACTAGAGGTCTGAATCTTACAGATTTGACATGTATTTAACCGAAACATATTTTATTTTTTATGAATTTTAACAAATTATAATTTTCGGGCACTTTCAGACTAAATTTTACCCGAGTCCACTTAAAGGAAGAAAAAAAATTAACTTTAAAGTATTTTGAACAATCATCTAAAATATCTTTAAATCTAAGGTTTAAGGAACATAAAAACTAAAAAATTTACTTCTCAAAATAAAATAATAAAAAACTGACAATGGTCCAATATTGGTAACATTACTGGTAGTCTTTGCATAAGGGCTTCGAACAATGTTCAGATTCAGAACTGAAATTTCTTTCACAAGTAGGGTTCCCTACAAAACTGGGAGCTTCTACAACTTTCCCTTGGTCACTTTCATAATTTTGTATGTGATCCTCTTCAGATTAAACAGTCAAACAACCTTACCCTCAACATCGGATTGGTCCGACTCCAAAAGTAGTTCGTTTACTTCATTTTCGAAAGTAGGATCATCAACTCGCTATATTTTGCTTGACCTCTGTTGCAGTGGCAATTTTTGTGGTCGTTTGGATCTTATTAGTATTTAATGTATTATTTTCTGACATTTTGAACTAACCTAACCTCAAACAAACACAGTATTGAAAAGAAACAAAATGTATTGCAAATATGGACCCGACGTCTCACAGACCGCGATAAAAGTTTAAAGTCAAATTACTCTTCCGATTTGCAGCCATTGACGAAATATCCTGCTTCAACAGTCGTTTCGTTACTAAAATCGAAGCTACTGAGCGAGTCAGTAGTGAGAGGGGCGGGGAAGTATGTGAACACGAAAATTAAAAATTGCGAGCGGTCTATCAGACCGCGTGTCCATAGTTAAAGGTTATCGCTACTTCGCAGCCACTTCTAGCATGATTTTAGTTTAAAAAAGATGCAAGAGATAACATAATAGTGACAGGTTGCTAGCCTGACGCCTAAAGTATAAATCACGGCGCCAGAAATACCCGAAAATATGCAAATGTCGTCAGAGACAACTCTTTCAATTGCAAATCGGCCGCTCATGAATTTGCAAGCCAGGGTCGCGTGCTGTGAGGCCGTCCGTCACAAGATTCCCCCAAGCCCCAGGGCTGGGATCAACTAACTTGCAAGATAAACTAGCTATTCACACCATTGGCTAGCCCCATAGAAAACTGACCAACTAGAGAAACAATGATGGCCACCCAGTTCCGCAAACCGTCAGTTTATTTCAACTCACAAACTGTCACAGAAACGGTATAGAGCCAATAACCATAGAGGAAAAAGCCACTGCGTTACGCGCGATCTTGGGCCGGCCAATAACAGCACTGCGAACGCCGCCATAGTTTGGCGGAATCGTCTTCGAACAAATCCAATGACATTAGTACTCTAAAGGTTCTGTCCTCTATGGCTGGCCTAAGAACCATTCCTCCATCCGTCTATCGGTCCATGCCTAGAGTATGTCAAGTCGAGAGAAGTTTGTACTGAAGCTGAGGACGAAGATTTTAAATCTAAAATAAGGTCATTTGGTTCATCAAACAATTAAAGATCGACAAAGGTCATCAAACTTTCGGACTTCGGCTTGTGAAGTAACGCCGTGATAAAAATTGTGCGTCCGGCAGCGTTTCACTAAGCCCTTAAGCTATGCCGGGCGAAATTATCGTGGTCAGGAGTACGAACAACATAGTCACAGATATGTGTCACTGGCATAGTAGTAAGAACTTTTTGGTCACAGACGTTGTGTCACCGGACGCGAACGTGTTAAGTGACGTCACTCGAAACTTCAGAGCACTGTATCCTCGTTATTTCTTGTTTGTGAAATAAAAGGAAAAATACGTGTACAATATAATTTTGATGAACTTCTTTCAACATTTTCTTAAATCAATCACCCAATTTTCAAAGACAGCTGCGGAGAACATTGCGCAGTCAAGGAAATTGATACCTGTGCCACTTTGACCCTTTTCATAATGAGTTTCATATTTATTGCTTTGATTAGTAAATTGTATGGTATGTCACAGTGACATTTCTTGTAAAAAGGTACAAAGTGGCACACTTATCAAATTCTTTGACTGTACAAAATTGCGAAAGAAGACACAAAAATGGCATACGTCTCCAATAATCCTCTACGTCAATTCTCAAGAAACTTTCACTATCACTTATTTGCCTCACAAATCAGTTCAACTAATACTTGAACCCTACTGTCAACCCTGCCAGGATTTAGTGGTTTAACTATTTACATGAGGCGACGTATCGGACTCCGGGGTGTTTCGTGCACCTCGCGGGCTACTGTTAAATTCAGCGCCTGTGACGTCGACGGTATTTTTGGATTTGTCAAAAGGTTGCAATGAATTGTTCATGCGGATGTTGTTTTTAGAAAAGGGTTCTTTTTTTCACGCGCCGATTTCGCGGACTTAATTTAGCAGTGAAATACTATAAAGTAAAAAAAAAACATGCATAAGTCATTAATAATAGTAGGAGAAATTGATAGTAACAAGTACGGGTAACTCACTTACAATCATTTCCATTTCCAATGTTGGACAAGTGCGACAAGTCTTTTTCTGACATTCTTTTTTATTCCGTGTGCTGTCGGATTTAAAATAGCACCACTCCATTTCTTTCGTGGATATCGTCAGAGGCGACTAAATAGGAAAGAATAAAGAGGAATAAATAGGAATAAATAGGAAACTAAAAAAACAATAATGCTAAAAGTGGCCAAAAATCGTGAAATAGTAATGGTTTTGTCTATGTAGCATTTTGTGTGCTCTGCCAACCCAATTAGGGAATACAGGCGTGATGTATGTATGTATTTCATCAAATAGTTTATATGTTTCCATCCGTTTTCAAGTTTTCGGTGAAGGAAAACATCGTGAGGAAACCTACACACAGCGACGAAGTAATTCAACGTTGTGTGTGAAGTTCCTAATCCGCACTGGGCCCGCGTGGGAACTATCGCCCAAGCCCTCTCGTATTGAGAGGAGGCCTGTGCCCTGCAGTGGGACGTATATAGGCTGATGATGATGATCCGTTTTCAAACGTTTTATCGTTGTTTTTTTTTTTGATGTCGACACTTCTAAGGCAGCCATCGTAGTAAAGATTGGGTTTGTTAAAATGTTTATTGTAATACTAGCTTTTGCCCGCGGCTTCACACGCGTTAAATTCGGGCTAACACAGAAGAGATTTTGGAATTAATAGTAGGAAGCGCCCGCCAGAATAGCCAGCAGATAGTAGATTTTTTCCTACTTTCTCGACACTTATCGTCATATTTTGGAAAATTCAAAAAAAAATATTTATAAATTGTAGCCTATGTGCTATTCTGATGTATAAGCTACGTTCATCAAAATCCATTCAGTAGTTTTTGCGTTAAAGAGTAACAAACATCCAAACATCCAAACATACTCACAAACTTTCACATTTATAATATTAGTAAGATTCTAACGCCGGGCCCCAGTTTATTTTAAAAGAACATTCAAAAGATAAATTACAGCAGCACTTTAAAACACCAGATTATATTAATCCGCGCCGGTGCACCACATCTTAATTATGGCGAGCGCAGTCGTGTGACTGAAATAACACTTTATCTGCAAAGATACTTTAGTTTATCTGCATACGTGATGTAAAAAAGGTTCGCTGCTCGTTAGTCGGAATAAATTTTTAAGTTAGCTCCACTTTAAATTCAGAAAGGTAAAAATACATTCGTGATAAAATTACGGGTAACGCATTTCAACCGAGTTTAGCCTGACATGGTTTGGGATAATCCGAAACCCATCATCTAGGAGCCGCGGCGGGTGCTGCCAAACGCGCAGTGCGTGCCACCGCTCATGTGTCGAACTAAACTCGATTTAAGACATGAGCGATTCAATATACCTTTTTTTTACTTCTTACGACACTTATACACGGTTGACACATAAATGCACCTTGTACCTACCACAAATGTTAAAGTTACGTCGTTCACACTATATCTATCACGATTTAAACGAATTATGATCGACAGAAATTTGCTTATGATCATCACAGAGAAAACACATAGGTAGGTTAGGTATAGCAAGATGCAAAAGAAGCCAAAACTAAAAATTCAACTGAAATTTAAAGCTCTTTTGCATTGTTAAAATCCTCGCAAACTTGTGGATTTTATGTGACCAGTTTGCGCAATACGCGCTCTTATGCAGCTTTTATGAAGGCTTAGGCTGCATTGCAGCCGTCGGTATCTCCACCACACACGCGGTCAGGGCGCGCTGTCGCCGACACGGTACAGTGAATCATTAAGCTGTTGTATCTAAGTTTCAGCGCCAAAAGCGGTGAGCGACTGTTAAAATGTTGTAACCGCCATATTTTGTGAATTGACGTGACTTTGTTGCTTTGACGCATGACACTTGTAATTCGAACACATAAGGCAATAAGTATCTATCTAATCCTAATAAATCTATCTGTTGAATCGGCAATGGTAGTGTAGGATTTCTTCAGATTCCGTAGTAGAGTCATGATTGAATGCATCTGGCAAGATCTGGATGAGAGTAGCCCAGGATCATGTTGAATGGCGTGCCATTGGAGAAGCCTATATCCAGCAATAGACGATCATCTATGGTAGCAATATTTTTTATCTATAGAACGGTGACGAAAGTTATGTAGTACATTAGGCTTAACACGCACTGCGGTTTTTTTCTTGCGGTTGCGGTTTGGCGGAAACCGCCGAACCGCGGAGGAACTCGCACTGCGGTTGCGTTTCCGCGGATTTCACGTTCAGTATGACAATGGATTTCCTCAGAGCAGTATGTGTTGTGGCCTTAGTTTTAAGAAAAAAAAAGAAAAATAGAAAACGTCTTCGCCAACATAAGTACTGGGTGCATCCTCTAACTGATCAAAGATATTTGAGGGGATATTTTTGTAAAATGTACAGTGGATGTACGAGACAACAAAGACATTTTTTTAACTACTACAGGATGTCAATTAGTAGTTTTAATAAATTATTGCGAATAACATAATCCGACGACATAATACATCGCACGACACACACCTCACTGCTCCGCTGTCTGAGCCGAACTGACGAAAAAACCGCTTTTTACAAACCGCAGTGCGGGCGCTGCCATACATGAAGTATGGGATACATAAAAACGCGCGGTTGCAAACCGCAAATCGAAATGTAGCAAGTTACGTTTTTAAAATCAGTCACTGAAAAAAACCGCAAGTGCGTGCGCTTGTAGCGGATGCCATACGTTACATTTTTTGCGGTTGCGGATCCGCTTTTTAAAAACCGCAGTGCGTGTTAAATGGAAATTTCGTTTTTAGAAGTAATACTATACTTGTGGAAACTGGACGAGAATGCAAGTACAGTGATTGTTTTTTTAATCATAAACTTTGCTATTTCGCTTTTACCTTTGTTTGGTTAGGCACAGTTGTGCAAATAGTAATTTATACTGCTTTACTAAAAATACTGAAGTAAAGTTATATCAGTTTATCTGTAGCCTCATACTTGTTTTTACACCTATTATTCATTTCCCGTTTCTACAATGTATGGTTTACAGCCAGTGTTGACTTAACAATATTGTCGTTTGGATCCGCGCCAGTTTTAGCCTAACAAAACTGCATATGGCATTATGCTGGTATGATCACTTTATAGACCTTACAGCTGTATAAAAGTGCCAGTTAATATTTTGTATGATTCGTAAGTTAAGTTTAATGTGTTTTTGATTCAATTACAGTTAAATTGACGACCTAGTGACAAGAAGGAAATAATGATGATATGTTAGAAAAAACTTTTATAGACCCAATATATAGCTGTTACGCAGCTAATTCTTGTTTGGCGTAGAAATAGAGCAAATAGGTGTTCAATGACGTACATGCACCGTTAGGCAGTTTGTCCGTTTATTGCTCACTAGCGTCGACGGGGACAAGTTATTGCCGTGTAATGCGAATTTATAGCGCTACTAGTCGTATAACAGTCGCATAACAGCAGCATACTTCATTAGCATGGTGTCACAGGTCCAGTAGAAGCTAATTAATAGGCATTTATAATGGTTGAATTTGAAAAATAAGGAGAATAATAATATTTTAGCAATCTTTTTTTATCTCCAAACTAGAAAAGTTTATGGTCTTTTAGATCTGTACCTTCATGACCTAAACACGAAATTCGGCATGAAGCGACATCGTGTAACACAAATAAAAGAGATTTCAAAAATTGTAAATTTTCCTTTCATCTTAAGAAATGTACTTGCAATTACACACTTATTTTTGCAGTTGTCTTCGTAGTTGATATATGGAAACCACGGCAACGTTATAAGTTTGTCTCTCAATTCAGTATAGAAAAACAAATCTTCGGTTATTGAAGCATCAAGCCATAACTTTTCGTTGGAACGCTAGAAGCATAATTTTGACAGTCAAACTGTAAGTTAGAACATGTTAGATAGCAGCCATTTCGCCATGTCATCTTGACAGCCAAATTTAAGGCTCGCGTGACTGTGGTGAAACGTGAAGTAAGGAGCTAAAATTTCAACTCTAATATACGAGTGTGTAGTTATGTATTTACGTGTGTACGAAAGTTTTGATAGTATGAACTGTCTGTCGAATAAGTTATAAATATTCTTAGTCTTAGGGTGATGTATCATATGGCGTCACGTTTAGAATAACACATCTTTTCTTCCGTGGATGTAAGAGGCAACTGAAGAAAGGTCAACTTGTTACTATTGTATCTCTTAATTTAAAACTTAAGAATATAATTACAAAGCGAATTAGTCACGACGTACAAAACGACTCCTGCCACACCTGTCAATTTTAGCCACGTTGAATGCCGAGTAACTGTAATTTAAAGCTGCAGACGCACTAACAGCGAAAACAGGCGACGCGGCGCGGCGGAGTCACGGTATTGGTTGTAATATTTTTGAACAAATGATAAAGCGCACACATCTTAGGACTTAACTTCGTTAGTTTGATTTCGAACATTTTACAACCGATGATGTGACGCTATTGCGCCGCGCCACCCCGCGTCCGCTGTCAGTGCGTTGAAACTTTTGTATGATGTTAATATAATACAGGGATTTGACTTTGAAACAACTGACGAACTATGCCAAACAAAGCCCAACTTTATAACACGTGAACTATGCACGTCTGAATCTAAAGACTTTATAGTATGTGCCCGAGAAGTTCTGCTTTATAGTAGTTGTATATTCACCTAAGGCCGGCCACATGCATACGGAAAAAATCCGTTTCGGGATCTCGATTCGGAACATCAAACGCAGTCAATCCATATAAATGTAATATGTACCTATGTATCAATTTCGTATGTATGTGGCCGGCCCAAATCTAGTACCGCCAAGATTTTTTTTTCTGACAGTGATATAAAACGGATAGACTTTAGATATGTTTCAGGCCGATTTGTGACCCATCATCGGAAGCAATTAGATGCGCGCGGTTTTTGTGAATTTGGTGAAATTTAATAAAAAAGCATCAGTCAAGTAGTCGTAATTACGTTCGCACTAATAATTTATTTTTATTAGTATTACACGGTAGAATCGCAAACAGACGATATTTATAATTAGCTATCTATGTTCCAATGCCACTGCGCAATTAATTTCCAGTTTAAACTTTCATCCAAACTTTTTCCGCAATACGACGGTCACTGTCAGTGTTTCAAGTCCATTTATATTACGAAATTTAATATAAACCCTTTAAAAATTCCACAATTCCCCAGGGCTGCCACAAAAAGAAACAGAAAGTATAATTATGACCGCGGGGACGGATCACATTGCGGAGAATGAAGTTAAAGTCCGCGGTGACAGCCTTAGATCCTTAGGGACACAGTAAATATTATATGCCAGTAGTTTATGAACACTTCGACTCACATGAAAAATCGTACTTAGACTATAACTATAACCTTTGAATTTATTCCATGGATGACGTAAGGGACAACTTAGGAAATATGTTAAGCTTTAACGTATGCTTTAGGGGACAGGCTGGCAACCTGTCACTATTACATTTCTTTCATCAATATTTCAACCTAAAATTATATTAGAAGTTACTGCAATACGAGGTATAGTTTTGGTTTCGACTATGAAACGTATTGAGAATACAGAAGTGATGTATAGGTATGTGTAAGAATACGTGTGTTGAAATTTACTATTAAAGTTAAACGTAGTCTTTCGTGATTCTCACACATACCTATTTATGTTTACGCGGGACTTAATCACGGTATTTTTTAATTACCTCTCGACGTTTCGGCCGCGTTACAGCGACCGTGGTCACGAGTTGACTGAAGCGGAGCCCGACGTTTGTTTGGCAGCCCGGGTCCTTCGAAGTACGAAGTTCGTACCGTGATTAAGTCCCGCGTAAACATAAATAAACGTAGTCTTTCAATTCCTCGAAAAAAAAACAAATATTTGACGTAATAATTTAGTACGAGTATTTTCGTACAAAGCAAAGGTTATTATGGCGTTGAATTACTGATTGTTACATTACTTCTGTGGCTTGGACGTGACCGGAACACTATGAAGAGGAGACAAAATGGATCAATACAATAAGTGAAAAGCATCTCGATGCTTTTTTTTAGATGGAAGATCATAAAAACATAGAATCTCATACTGAAAGCTACTCTTAAAATATATTTACATAAATTTTAGTTGTTGTGAAACGCGTAAGTTGTATGACAGTGGTATTACTTACATTTGTGTGTGTGTGATAAGCCGTGATAGCCCAGCGGTTCGAACTGTGGCCACTCAAGCAGAGGGTCGTGGGTTCAAACCCCGGGCTCGCACCTCAGAATTTTTCGGAATTTACGTGCGATATCAAAATTTGATATTTATCACGAGCTATACGGTGAAGGAAAACATCGTGAGGAAACCTACACACAACGACGAAGTAATTCAACGTTGTGTGTGAAGTTCCCAATCCGCACTGGGCCCGCGTTGGAACTATTGCCCAAGCCCTCTCATACTGAGAGGAGGCCTGTGCCCTGCAGTGGGACGTACCTATATAGGCTGATGATGATGATGATGATGATGATGTGTGTGTGTATTATTTCGGTGTCGATGGGTAGGAACTACAAGAACACATTTTGCATTGACTAGACATAAAGGGCGTGGGTGACGAAAGTTATTGTTGTACTTCATCTACTTCAAGTTTAACGAGGGTGTTTTCGAATTAACAGACACATTGTTACGAGTAAAGGTAACAAGACAAAAAGAAAGACCTGTTAATTCAACGGATGTAAGTGGAAACAAGTTTAATCATCTGCATTGTTACATTTAACACACCTTTCGCCTGCGTTGTTCGTGCGCTTTATAGTAAAATATCCCTATAGAACAGAACAACGAGGAGATATTTCCGGTCACAAAATCCAACAGTTGTCTGACCTAGCAGTGATCAACGCACAAATTGGCATCGAATTCCGCACCAAGTCAGCGAAGCGTCGAGTCAGCGGCGTTGAATAGCACCAATCAACGCCAAGCATTAGCTGTGTGGTAACTTTACCGAGGCATAGGTAAGTAAAGGTGGGATTTTGATTGCATTAATTGTTCGTGTTTTGTCGGTGTGTAGTCACCTCTCCATTTCTTCTGCGGATTTCGTATGAGGCAACTAAGGTTGTGGTGTATTTTAAGCGACAGACTAGCATCCTGTCACCTTTAAACTTAAAACCTAAATGTATCCTGAAGTAGCTACAAAACGTGAGATAGTCATGGATTTGTCTGTGACCGCTTCGTATGATCTGCCTATCTCGTTTGGGAAAACAGGCGTGATGTACCTACTAGGTTTGAGTTATATGATGCTTACTATGTGTATATTGTACACACGCAAACTGCAACACATTTGTGACGAGGTCCTACCTGAGCTGAACCTTTTTTTCCTTTTGGCCACTACTCTAAATTTATTTTTATTAAAAAACATTTCCAAATAACATTTCTAAATTTTAAATTCAAAAATCTTTACGTGTTTGGAATCCCTTTAGCTTGACACATTCAATATCCTGTCTTCAAAGAGCGAACTTGTGTATTTTCCCTGCAAAAACAGTTCATGAGTTACCTTCATCAGTTTTCAGTTATCAGTTATATATTAAGAACGTTTCCTTGTGTTTAATTACTCTACCCAGTTTCAGTGATTTGTTGTGCTGTGGATAAGTCATCTTTTAGTTGTATTCGTTCGTTATCACCGAGGCACAATCGCAAGTTTATATTCCATAGATTTCTATTTATAAAGTGTAGCTTCCTTTCATAAGTTGCGTTATCAAGCATTTTGTAATTTTGTTCAAGGTGCCTCCAATTTTATATTATAATATACCCGATAATCACCACCAACCGGATTTTCATTATGCTACACATTTAACGCAATATCAGTTCATTCGATACTCAAAGGGAGCATTTATTGCTGTACCGAATTCAATCCGCCGTCTATAAAACTAAAGGAGCAGAGTGAGAAAACGATTCTCTTTGTTTCCTATAGGGATCGCATTACGCGGAATAGTTTCTCTATGTAAGCCGAGTGTCACGGGATGGTTTGCATAGTTAGACTAGAATATCTAGTGGGAGATTTTAATGGACAGTTGTATTTGACGTGCTATAAAAATTGAAAAAAAGGAAGCGAGAGAAATATGTCTGAATTGGAGAGAATAACGCTCTGTTGTCTCTGCGTCTGGAATAAGGCGTGATCTTTTGTAAACTGTGTCTGTGTCTTTTTTAAACTGTCTTTTTTTAACGCTTCAGCCACTGTTCTAATTTCGACGAGTTCCATGAAAAGACATGTCTAAAAATAACATTATACCTTATTTAATGTCAGATACAAAAACAAACACATAAAATTATCGTCAAAACTTAAACAAAAATATGCCATAGAATTACAAAAATGGTGCCACGATTGAAAAACAAATCACGAATGTTAAAACCGACAAACACACGAAACTCGTTCATTTGCGACAGTCTTTTGTTTCGCTTCAAATTCGCCCTCTTTCCCAAGCGAAGGTGTCTGGCCACTTGAGCAGACCCCGAGAGCTACAAAGAACATTTAAGATTCTCAAGTACACCCGAAGGCTAATTGTTTTAGTGGCGAGCTGGTAATGGCAGAGGGGCCCTCGTAATGAATCGGAATTGCCTGCCCGTTAGATATTTTAGGGGGAGACGTGAACGTTTGTTATTAGCTTGTCTTTGAAACGGGGACGGACGTAAGTTTAAAAGTGTAAAAACAGACTGCTTGCAGCAGCAGCGAAAGGCTTGTCGTCGACGATGGTGCTGGATTGACGACACGACGTTTAGTTAGCGACTCGATGTCAAGTTGCAGATTAATGTCACTATCAGCTGAGCTGAGACTTAAACTGCTAATGAGAAAAATGTCGCATTGACTGGCAATTTCTATTCAAAAGCTTATTAATTAAGACTGTAATGACATACGGATGACTGTCATCTTAAATCGAGTTTAGCTCCACACCTTTATGCAAACTTAGCGGTGGCGTGCAGTCTGCAATTGGTAGGAGCTGCCGCGGTTCCTAGATGAAAAGCTACGGACTAAACCGAAATATATCGAGCCTAAGTCAATTTCAGACGCTAGTTATCAGTATTTTTTATTATGAGTGAGTCTCTTAGTAGTGTCATGTTCAATGGTTAAAAAACTCCTCGCTTGGTTGAACTTACTCTTTAAATTTTGTCTAAAAAAGGATGACTGAAATTGTATGCTCTATAGATGAAGTTGCAGTGTCATGTTGATTGGTTTCCAAAACAACCGCAGCAAGGCGCAACGATGTGTCGTTGACGCGACTGCTGCTGCGTGCAGTCGGCATTGAAATTACAACTTTATTAATAAGTAATCGAGTTTTCAAGAGTTCAGTGCCTTGAAAGGAAGATTTCAAGACTTTCTAGAGACAAATTTGTCTCTCCGTGTGATATTCGAGCATAATTTCCTTTCTTCACGAATTGATGTCGTGTAAACTTTATCTATTTTGTTACTTTTCAGTATACTAACAGAAAAAGCAATGAATCAGTCTTTAAAGTCATAAAACTCGTCGTTCGTCGTGTGATAAAGTAAAATTTAATCATGATTATCAATTTATGAAAACATCACAAACAAACGGACTTTCGAATGAAGTGAACTGCATCAAAATCAGTAACAGTTTAAGAGCGTGCACACAAAATTCGATGATTTTTATGTTTTTCCAATGCTTTAGAAAGCTATAAATCCTTAAGTTTTTAAAGAAAAACTACTGTAACATATAAATAAACTC
>BHDV01038785.1:52661-69106 GCA_005406045.1 Adoxophyes honmai | reverse complement strand
ATTTGCTAAACGTGGCACTGGATTTTTGAATTCATGTGCTCTGCCTACCCCTCATGGGAATACAGGCGTGAGAATATGTATGTAGATAAGACGTACATCAGTTGCTAGCCGAGAGTGCGATATCCGAAGAAAAAATGGAGAAGTGTTAAACCCCTGTGTAGTGATGGAATAGATTATCACTTCGCCATTTCTTCCGTGGATTAGTGGCCGTAAGAAGCGACTAAAGAAATAGATTTAGGTACGCTTTAGGTGACAGGGAAGCAACCTGTTACTAATATATTACCTCTTCCATCTGTTTTCTAACTTAAAATTATGCTAGAAGTGGCTGCGAAGCGTGTAAGAGGTTTGTCTATCACGTTTGGTGGTGCTCTGCCTACCCCATTTGGGAACATAGGCGCGATTGCATGAATATGTATGTATGTTAAAAATACGCGAATCATCAATAGGACATACCAACCCGTTAATTACCAACAAACGATGATAGATGGCGCCGCGATAACTCAAGGAAGTTCAGCGTTTCGATCAAACGGGACATTCTGGAATTGAGTGAAAATGTTTACCATAAATCTAAGGTAATATGATAGAGGGGAAAAGTTAGACAGGGTTCCAACGCGCGAGTTGCGGGTACAAATTGTTGTAACATAAGGGAAATTTAGAGGCTTTATTTTTGATTTTGATTTGGGGTCTGAGTTTTCTTTTTAGGGTTTGATGTTCATAGTTAATAGTATCCTTGTATTGAGACTCCGCTGTCTATCCGTATGTCTGCTAAAGGGTTTTATTTCTTATTTCTAATTGTGTGGCCACTTGTAGCTATTTTTTTGTGATTTTAAGTTGGCAGGTATAAGAAATAGTCACGAGTTGCTCTCCTATCGCCTGAAATACCTACACCATATACTATTTATTTCCTTAGTCGCGTTTTACGACATCCACGGAAGAAATGAAGAGGTGTTATTCTAAACCCGACACCGAAACACAAAAACACAACTCAATTTCTTCCGTGGATATCGTAAGAGGTGAAGAAAAAGGTATGTCTGCTTCGATATGCTAGCAACCTGTCATTGTCACACTTCTTCTATCTACTTAACTTAAACCTAAAAATTAAGCTATAAGTGGCTACGGAATATGAAGTATTGGTTTAGTACAAGTAACGTTTCGTTTGCTCTGCCTACCCTATTTAGAAATACAGCCGTGCTGTCATTACAAATCGCGACCATTTCAAGCGACGCATTCAAAACGCGAACTCTTCAAAAAAACGGTGAGCGATTTAATTCGGAGCCAAAATAACTTGTCCCATAAATTACCTTCATATTTCACTCCAACTATGAATATTAGCGTGCCTTAAGTCGTCCATCAACGAGTCGTGTAAGGGTGCGAGTACACGGAACGGCGATGCACTGACACCGCGCCGCCGCCGCACCTCCACGCTAGGTATACATATAATACCTCGTGTGTTCATAAGTTTTGAGACGTATTTCAAGCGATAGATTTTTAATAAAAACGTGCTGATTGCTGGCTGTGGCTATTTAATAATTTTAAATTGGAATCTTAAGATTAAAATAATAAATATTTTCTTTTTGTTATCATTGTTTTGTCAAAATGGCGGCCAAAAAACAATTGCGGTGTAGTGTAATTTTATTGTATGAAATCGGAAAAAAACTAATATTATTTTTTTATCGAATTATAAAGTATTGGAGCAAGTCGGAACTTTGTGTATTATATCAAAAGGAGTTACAAGGATACGCAAAGGATTGAAAACCGCCCAATAACTGATCGTCCATGATCTGTAAGAACTCCTGCTAACATAAAGAAGATCAAAGAACGAATTCGTCGATATACGCGTCGCACGCAGAAGAAGATGGGCTACAGACTGGCATTTCACGTATATCGGTGAATAGAATACTTAAATATGATCTTAAATTAAAAGCGTAAAATAAGAAAAAAGTACACTATCTAAATGATCGTCTGCGCAAAACGCGGCACCAACGTTGTCAAATGTTACTTAAGCAGCACGACCCTTCAAAAATTTTGTTCACGGATAAGAAAATAGTTACCTTCGAAGAAAAGTTTAATAGGTAGAATTATAAAATCTACGCCGAAAGCTTAAAGGACCTTCCGTCTAACGCGCGGAATGTGCAAGGCACACATCATGCAGCTAATATTGTGGTATGGTGGTCCGTTACACATGAAGGTGTTACGAGACTCCATTTTTGTCAAAAAGGGGTCAAAGTCAAAGCACAAAATTATCAGAATGACATTCTACAGAACGTTTTAAAACCCTTATTTACCTCTCTATTCGCTGACAAAGACTGAATTTTCCAGCAAGATTCTGCTTCCTCTTACAATGTGAATTTCACAAAAAAGTGGGTAAAAGAAAATTTGGCCGCGTTTACTAGTACTGAGGAATGATCTTCTTCAAGCCCAGACTTAAATCCTATGATTACTCTTTGCGGACGGAACCAGAGCTGAGGGCATGTCGAAAGCCACATCCAAACCTTCGGGCCCCGAAAAGCACATTAGTGAAACAAACAAAACGTTTTCCTATTGAAAAAGTACCTGAAGCTATTGATGAGTGGAAACCATGCTTAAGAGCTTGTATTAAAAATAATGGTGGACATTTCGAGTAAAATCCATTTTTATTTTACTAACACAGCGTGTTTCATCAACCCTATAACTGTATCATAAAAATAAATCATTATCATTTAATAAAATTCGACGATAAAGTTTGTCTCAAAACTTATGAACACACGAGGTACATACATACGAGGGCCACACTGAAAGTTTTTAGAAAATCAAAAACTAATCATAGTATCAAGATATTTATATTATTATTGCTTTTCGAAATACTGTCCGTTTACATCAATACATCTCCTCATTCGATGGAACCACTGAGAAAAGCACTTTGCCCACTCGTCCTTAGGGGTCTCTTCGACGGCTTTTTCATAGGCAGTCACTGCTACTTTGACGTCCATAAAACGCTTTTCTCGAAGTTTTTCTTTTATTTTCGGGAATAAATAAAAATTGCACGGAGCAAGGTCGGGGTTGTTGGGCGGATGACCCAGTATTTCTGTTTCTGACGTCGCCAAATAGTCGGTTGTCTGCTTGGCCGTGTGCAGCGAGGAGTTTTTATGGTGCAGGAGGATCTTACTTCGAAGCCATTTCTCTCGAACTTTTTCCAAGACAAGTGGTAAACAATTGATACTATACCACTCTGCGGTAACTGTTTTTTTATCTTCTAAAATAATCATTGCGTAGTGGCCTGTCCTGCCGAAAAAAGAGGCTACCATCTTTTTGCCCACGCTGCGACCTCTCTTTTTTTCAGTGGGCAACTCCTCTAAAGGAAACACTCAATGACCAGATAATCTTTTAGTTTCGAGATATCAACAGAAAATCCAGCTTTCGTCATCTGTAACTGTATTGAAAACAGCGTTTGAGTCACCTCCGTCAAATCTCGGCAACATTTCACGGCACCAATCGATGTGGCGGAGTTTTTGAGCTTCAGTCACATTGTGGGGTATCCACCGAGTACACAGCTTCCTAACCGCTAAATGCTCGTGTAGGATTTTCTGCATTTGACTCATACTAATGCCTAAGGTGGTCCAAATCTGCCGGTAGGTCATTCATTTGTCAGACTCTACCATGAGTCGCACGGCACTTGTGTTCTCGTCAGTACTCGCCGTAGAAGGACGTCCCTCACGAAAATCATCAGTCAGAGTATTGCGACAACATTTACACTCGTTAAACCAGTTGTAAACAGTGGCACGAGACGGAGCTGCATCATGAAAAACCATTCGAAGTCTTTCATAACTTTCTTGTTGACTTAAATGACACCGAAAGTCATAAAAAAATATAGCACGAAAATTTTCTCGCGTTAAATTCATTTTGACGTGAAACTAGCTGTTTTTAATTTGCCGCCAAATGGAAAAAACAAATGACAGTCGAATGAAATGTAGTCAATAATAATTATTGGCAAAGAGTTCCATTTTTAAATTACGAATATATTTTTTTGTTGTATCGTTTCTAAGTGGGTAATTCTAAAAACTTTCAGTGTCGCCCTCGTACATCGTTATGCCTGTATTCCCCAATGGGGTAGGCAGAGCACACGAAACGTTACATAGACAAGCCATGTCCATTTCACGTTCCGTGGCCACTTTCAGCATATTTAGGTTTAATAAACAGATAAAAGAGGTATAATAGTGACAGTTTGCTAGCCTGTCGCCTAAAACATACCTAAACCTATTTCTTTAGTCGCCTCTTACGACATCCACGGAAGAAATGGAGAGGTGTTATTCTATCCCGACATCACACAGGAGACACGAGACCACCGCTGCATCCTGACAACGAGCCACCGCTGCATCCTCGCACTATGCAGGTACGGTCGACCAAGAAAGTGGTCTACCACTTTTGACAAAAGTTTCTGTGAGATCAAAATTATCACAAGGTTGACATTGTCACTGTCAGAATATTATGGCGAGGGGAAATCGACCTTGTTGTTTCATGAGGTTCAAATGAATATCGATCTTGAGGAGGTACACCAATTTCTTGGTCGACTGTACCTATATAAAAAAGTAAAGCCCGATACTAGTGAGCCGCCCCCTCACCGCCCCTGTATCTTCGCGCTTTGTCTAGTACTCGACATCAAACTGTATTTTTTTGCAGTGGAGGTAAATTCGTGCATCGCTTTTATCTGGAAAGAACGATGCGCGACCGAATGCACGTCACTACAAAAATCTTCCTAATTTACACATACCTATACATCGGATGGGCAGAGCATAGAAAGCGTAACGTAGTCAAAACCATGACTTTTTCACGTTTCCCAGCCACTTCTACTACCATATTTTTTTAGGTTTTAACTTTAGAGGTACTATAGAAACAGGTTGCTAGCTTGTCCCCTAAACATCCTGTGGCTGAGAAGATGACAAAATATGATGACTGTCCTTCACGGCTAAACGGAGCGATGAATTGACGTGATTTTTTAGGTAGATATAGTTTAGGGCATGGAGAGTGACATAGGCTACTATTTTGTCTCTTCAAAACTCCCCATTTCGTTTGTGGAGAAATCCGCAATTTTCAATGTAGAAAGCTATAAATTGGTATGTGTGCTATCCCTCCTGTGCTACCCATAAATTTAACCCGAGCGGAGCCGCGGGCAAAAGCTAGTGATGAATAATTATACACGAGACGCGTAAATTCCGACGTGTACCTGGAAGTGCGGCGGCGGTGCGGTATCGGCACCGTGTACACAAGCCCTAAGAGATAGGATTGGTGTAATAAAGGCTAGAAGAAGCTATATTTCAGACATCCACTCCTAGACAAGACGACGTTATTTGCAGCCTTGGTTCTACGGGAATTGCTTTTAGTACACTCATATTTTACAGGTAATGGAGCTTAGAGCGACATCTATCGGTGAGAGGTGAGGTCAGCTTCGTAGCTAAGTTTGCAGTTAATGAGATAACATTTAAACGGAATAATAAAATACACGGCTCTTACATAGGAATGACCATGGTGATTTCAATATCCTAAAGTTTTGGTTGAGTTTGCGTTGGTTATTTTGGTTTCTTTCAGTAGATCGGCGCAAGCTCAATCGTTTCATAGTAGACAATTGTACTATTTTTTGGAAGGACCATAGGAATTTCATCCATATCAGAAAGTGATGATAATTACAATAACAAACACCGATTTGAATAACTTTCTTAAATTTTATAATTATAGTATAATTACCGAGGAAAATCATGTAGCCTCTGCTTTTCGTAAAATGAAAATTTCTAACACACAATGGCAACGTCTCTTATTGGGTACCGTAAAAAAGGGTGAGAAGGGATTGCGAGAGCAGAGTGTGTTATGAATGGGGACAGTATGAATAGGGTGAATGATTAGTTTCTGAAATATTGACGATTTAAGATTTTTTAATATTACCGGTTTGGTTGATTGTTAATTAATGAAAGTAGATTCCTTATTTGTTCTGTATTTACCGACTTCTTCGATGTAGACCGTTTTATTCAATAGAAAAGTAACACTGCAAAGTTTTAAGAATTTTTCATAGAATCTCCAGAAATAGGTACCAACATAGTATTTTTTTGCAGTAACCGTAGAAGAGTAAAAAGTCATTTTCATTACCTGTGTCGGGATATAATAGCATCTCTCCATTTCTTCCGCGGTACGAAGGAAATAGGTTAGGCAAAAGAGGTATGTCAGAATCGTAGCGAGTGGAACAAAGTAGTATCTGCCTACCCCTGTGGGAAAGAGGCGTGACGATATGTATGTATGTATGTATATATCAGGCGACAGGCTAGCAAACTGACACTATTATATCTCTTCCATGATTTTCAAATCTAAAATTACGCCAGAGGCTGCGAAGCGTGAGGTAGTCATAATTATGGTTTTATCTATGTCTCATGTGCTTTGATACCCCATTAGAGAACACAGGCGTAATTGTAACGTAATTGTATAAAAAAAAGAATGTACTTTTGTCTATACTCATCCCCTTTTACAGTAGGGCATCGCCGTCGCCACATGGCAGTCAGCCGCGACAAGCGTGTGCTCGTAAATTTTCCAATCTGTATGCAAATTCGTGTTATGAATCGAAGCGAGAGCCTGAACTAATAAATATGAGGGAGAACAAACAAATTGCACTGTAATTGAATAATGTTAGATTACTTCGTGTGTAGGTAGTTACCACAATTTGTGTATGGTTGTGGTAATGTCTGTGATCTTTAATTTTAACATGTTCAACAGTATTTCTCCTTTCATTGACATTTCTAGCATTTTTTTAGGTTTTGACTGCCGACTGAAAACCTAATAGTGACAGGTTGCTAGCCTGTTGTCTAAAAATACCTTAACCTTAGTTGATTCGTACGACGTCCTCGGAAGAAACGGAGAGGTGCTTTCTAAACCCAACTGCACACTCGATTTTACATAAATAACGTCACGCCTCTTTCCCACAGGGGTAGGCAGAGACTACTTAATTCCACTCGCTACGATCCTGGCATACCTCTTTTACTTCCACATTCATTAATCCCTCATACATGCTCGTCGGTTTCGGGTACTCTTGACCTGACCTGTTTCTAAAACGTCCGATTTTACAATGTAAATTAGTATAGCGATCACACTTTATTTCTTTACCGCGTCTGACCACATGGTACTCACTAAATTTAATGTAGGTAAAACAACTTTTTTCACAGCTACCCAATAGAACTAATACACAATTCGCGAAATCGATACCCTGCCGCCATCAGACTATACTGATGCAGCCCTGCAACGTTGCGTGTTGCACGCCACACCAACCCTCATCCCCCATTTTGACGTAACCACCTAGCATCCTCCAAAGAATTTTGAAACCAACCCCACAAAAATAAAGCTGAGTTTTAAGTAGAATACTTTAGTATCTTACGTTGGTGATAGCGTCAAACTTGGCGTTATCAACTTTGTGTTCGCGAGTCACAAATGAATTAGAGCTGCGAAGCGATATCGAAAAGCCATTCCGGCTGTTAATCTTTGTTCTGTAATGGGATTAGATGTATGAACAAACAGTTTTCCCGTTCATGTCTTAATTGAACTCCTAATGAAACTAGCTGACGTTTCCTTGAAACGTAGCACGATGAAATATATTGACTTGGCTAGCGCGATATACTATCTGATTGACATTTTTATTACTTGTAAGATAAGCGGTAGCCGGAAATTTTCCGTACATATTTTAACTAGTTGTCGGGGATACACATCTGAAAACCCCTGTATACTGAATTTTTTCATTATTGATCTTGTGAGAGACAAATGTTTCAACGCTTTTCAGTTTTTATAATTGTGCGCTGGAATCGTCCCTCGCTGTCACTATCACAAAATTAAGTAAAGGACATGCAGTATTAGATGACACGTATCCACTCATTTTACTAAAAAAAATGTACGTCAGTAGGTCAGTATGGCATGAGCATCATCAGCATGTCGGGATACTTTTGTTTTATAATTGCACAGTTATCAAATCATCCGATCGAACTACATAAGACAACGGAACATTTTTAATTAATTTGAACAAAAGAAGACCAGTTAATGGGTTAACTGACGACACTGCATCACGTATGTTAATAATTTGTATTGCGATTTATGTATTACTCCGTACTTATATCAATATCACAGTCAAACTAGAACAGTCAGAAAATGCTAGCCGAGCTTTGCCACGTGTCACTTTCAACTACAAATTTAATTATGACATACCGAACCAACAAGTAATCCACACAATACTAAGAAACTCATTGTTGTGCCACAGGTGTCAAATACCTTCTACTGTAACTATCTAGGTAAGTGTTTTATCCTAGCGGGTCCACTAGAGTCTAGCAATAAAGTATCGCAGTATAAATTGTTATTGTTAAGTGTGTTCATAAAATTTTCAGACTTCATTATTTTGTCTCTGGCCCGTGTCTCCTCACACCAGACCCAATTACCCCAGTTCCATTAGTGCGAGACCAAATTGAGTAGAAGAAATAATGGCGCCATTTTATCGACTTAAAATTACTTTTACACCCCGACTTGTTTTTAAGTAATGGATTTTTGTAAAGAATTTCGTAGCGGGACGGAAATGTTGCGAATTGTCTTCGGAGTCGAAATTAAGCAACCATGGAGGAAGGCCAGAAAAATGTATTTGTGCATTAGTAAGGGTATTACTAGACCGATTGATCGATCGTCGATGGATGGCATCGGTCAACGTTGATTGAAGTTGATCGACTTGTATCAGTTTTAATTGATCGACAGATACCGGTCGACTAACTAACCGATTGCCAGATGATGGCACCGGTCGAGGCTAATCGATTAACCGCGGCTATATTCCATTTTACTATTTAATTCTACCATCGATCTATGCCGTCGATCGACGTCGACTATTCCATCAATTAAAGTAAATCAAAGTCTAAAACAAAACTAAAAGATAGCACTAAAATAAAACTAAACTTACAAATAAAAAAAACCCTAAATCACCACGTTACCACGTTGAACAGCAAGACTAGTCCGCTGTCCTAAATAGTTGTCAGCCCGCTGGTCACCGGATGTATCTATAACACGCGCGGAGATATCCTGTGGGCCTGGGCCCCACGAACCAAGGGTTTCAACACTAAAACGCGCAAATATGTAGCAGGTGCATATTGCGACGTTTATGTTCCTCCCCTGAAGTTAATTAAAGTAACAAAATACAAACCCAGTAAACCTTAACATTGTCAAACAAAACAAAAGATCAGCGACCCCGAAGAAACTCATCAACCGAGGTCGATTCAGCCAACACTTTCCACTGGCTTGCTTTACAATTAAACAAAACGGTAACTCGAGTCCTACAGAATTCGTTGGAGGCATCGTTATTGATTAAATTAGCTTTGACACCGGCTATTTGCATATTTTACTGAATCGCGAACGGCTCTTGGTTAGTAGATAAAGTAAATACGAAATTTATGAGTGTTTTATCAGAAGCTGCGGTCGCTTTGGTTTAGACGAGACTTTCATAGACCGCATTCGACTTTCGGAATAACGGTTAAGTCTTGAAACGATGGTGAAAACCACAGTTGTTGACGAGGCACTCACTTGGCGGACCTCTTTGTTTATTAATTTATTTGTTTAAAAATTATTGACGTGTCATGCTTAAAATAATTCATCTCTATTTCTCCCGTGGATGTCGTAAAAGACTTATTAGGAAATAAGTTGCGGTACTTGTTTTGGCGACAAGCTAGCGACATATATTGTACCTTAACACAAAACCTAAAAAACTTTGCTAGAAGTGGCAAAGTGGTCACGCAGTGGACGGCTATAACGCAACGGGAAAAATTCATGGTTTGTTGACAACGTTTTGAGTGCTCTCTCTACCCCATATGGTGAGGTTTTTTTGCCTTTTTGAGGTTTTTTAAAAAATGGTTGTAAGGCTCAATTCACACCAGAAGAGCAGCGCAGCGCGGCGTAGCGCAGCGACCCGCTCCGTGGAGAATGCGCGAGGATTCCTGCGACTGCTCGAGAAGCCGCTAGAATGCGTAGGAAGTCGCTGGAATTTACATAATTATTGACATATGTATTGACAGCGGCCGTCGTGACTACTCGAGCATCCTCGGGCATTCCCGCGACAGCTCGCGCAGTCGCACGGCTTTGTTTATGGAATGCGATGGAATTCCCGCGGATCCGCGGGCATCCGCGCGCATCGTTAGAGTTTCTCATGCGATAATAAGTCTTATTGTAATGAAAATAAAGTTGAAATTCTCATGACACTGAAACTGCGCTCCGCTACGCCGCGCTGCGCTGCTCTTCTGGTGTGAATTGAGCCTAAGAGGTATAACAGTGACATGTTGCTAACAAGTCGCCTCAAGCATACTTAAAACAATTCCTTAGTCGTCTCATACGAAATTCACTGGAGAAATGCCAGTAATTTCCACTTGACGCAGTCTTGCTCCAGTGTTTTGTTTATATCATTTGTCTCTATCACGACACTAAAGGTTAAATTAGGTACCTTTATCTATTCGAGTTGACTTTTACGATTTTTTAAAGCAAAAGCAAGGCCCGATTCGTTGCCGATATGCGTAGCGTCTGTTATCTAAATTAGAACCAGTTTGAAAGACTAGTTGTAATCACGCAATACTTTTGTTTTTGGAATATATACTTTTTTTTTCTTTCCGTGGATGTCATAAGAGACGTCTGAGAATAGGTTAAGATATATTTTAGGCGACAGGCTAGCAACCTGTCACTATTATTCTTGTCAACTTAAAACCGTAAAGCTAGAAGTCGCTAAGAAACGAGAAGTAGTCATGATTTTGTCTATGTAGTACTTTGTGTGCTCTGCCTACTCCAATTGGGAATACAGGCGTGATGTATGCATGTATGTAATTAGTTTAGAAATAACATAGAATATTATGACCTTATTATGGCATAGTAAACTACTTACTTATAATGATAATTTTAAACAAAAAAAAACCGACTTCAAATCTATACTAATAATATAATAAAGCTGAAGAGTTTGTTTGTTTGTTTGAACGCGCTAATCTCAGAAACTACTGGTGCGAATTGAAAAATAATTTTTGTGTTGGATAGACCATTTATCAAGGAAGGCTTTAAGCTATATAACATCACGCTGCGACCAATAGGACCGAAGAAATAGTGGAAAATGTAGGAAAAACGGGGGAAATTTGTCACTATTCCACGCGGACGGAGTCGCGGGCACATCTAGTTAGCAATATTTTGAAAGTATTCTGTTTACTGAATGTAAAATCTTGACTTCATCAACAAATTACCGAAAACTCCGTACATCTCCATATAAAATTTAAAGAGTTCCCTCGATTTCTCCAAGATTCCATCATCAGATCCTGGTGTCGTGCAAATGGGACCAATTTCGAGTTATACCCTTTCGATTAAAAAAAAAATTTTGAAAATCGGTCCACGGGTTTTCGAGTTATCGAGTAACATACACACAAAAAAAAAATAAAAAAAAAAAAAAAAAAAAAAAAAAAAAAAAAAAATTAGGTCGAATTGAGAACCTCCTCCTTTTTGAAGTCGGTTAAAAATGAATAATCTAACAAAACGTTAAAAGACATTTACACAAAGTTTGTGTCAAAACTTAGAGACTTTTTAGCGTTAAAAGCTTGTGTTGAATTTAAAAAGCAATGGACATTAATTACTAAAGAAAATGGGCCAAGAAATGGCAATTTCAACCATTTTGTCATGACCAAGCCCAGTTTAATACAAAATTGGTTTCCAGTGGGAGTTTTTAGAAAAGTTTTAAATTAGAATAAGTCTCCAGCGGGGCATTGAGTTAAAAAATCGTTTAAAACAGTAAAGACACGTCGTTCTCACTTTTCAACAGAAATGTTTGAAGTTAGTTTCGGTGTTTTGTGAAATGTGAAGGTTAGTCAGGGACATGATGAACTTTATATTCTTTTTAGGGTTCCATTGCATATGTCTAAAAAGGAACCCTTATGCGATCACTTTAGGTGTTGTAGGTATGCTTTAGGCTACAGCTTAGCATTCAGTCCCTATTGTACCTATAGCTCAATGCTATTGTACCTTAAAATCTAAAAATATCCTAGAAGTGGCTGTGAAATGTACAATTGTTATGGCTTTGACTATGTAACGTTTCGTGTGCTCTACCTACCCGATTTAGGAATACAGGTGTGATGTACATAGGTACTTAATTCGACTGTCTCTTAAAACAGTAAAAAAATTAACATGCACAATCAAAAAAGACATTTCAAAATAGAGTAGCAGCTAGCTATACCGCGAAACACAGAAGTGTGGGAGCTGCTGCTTAGTGGGTAAGACGGACGCGATCCAGACGGACCTACCCACAATGTTCCTTTAACAAAGGCAACTTTCCCGCGCCCATAAACAAAAACATCGGGAATCCAAAGTGACAATACGATTGATGATACCGCATCACTTTCGTCGAATTCCACTGCCACAATACAGAATGACGTAAGATCGCAAACGTTCCTAGCACATTCGCCCTTTTGAGCTCCTCCGTTCATTTGTTACCACGAAGTTAGACCGTGTAATTATTATTTATCACTACACGTTTAGGCTGAGGCAGAGACATAAATTATTTTAGGACATTGACAAATTTAGGGGGGAAAGCACAGACTTATATCGAAATAGATGACTCAGGTGTATGTACTTCACGGCCCAAAAGGGAGAGCAATGCTCTTCCTTTGACGCGATTTAATTTAGTTTTCTACCACTTAGATTAGGTCTAACTGCCTAGAGACAGGACAACTTGAATAAGGCGGCGTCACCTTTAAATCGGTTTCACTCGGACTGTCAATTCCCATCACTAAAGCGTTCATGTGACGTTACAGTATGTATAGAAAAAGTGGCACGCTTGGTTTTCATACAAATGCAGGAACTCGCGGTATCTATTTCGATATAAGTCTGTGGGAAAGCAAGGACGTGGTATTGGGGACTTTACCCCCCATTTGAAGGCAGTCATTTGTTTATGGTCAGAGGTACTTACAACCAAATGACAATCGGAGAATGGAGACACCATCTGGTGTTTCAGCGACTTTTGAAACGTATTTTGAAGTTTTTATGGCACCTTGTCAGGCGATGGGGATGTGAACACCAGATTTAACTGCTTTGGTTTGTTTGAGTATAACTCGTATAACATTAGCTATTGCTAGTAACTTATTTTGAGTAGGATTCATTAACCGTTTATTTTAAGTATCCGATGTCATCAAATTAGTTCACTGGTTTAAGTCAAAATTAGTTTCCCATTGCTAAAATTACGGTGGACGTCATAAGAGGCGACTAAAAAAAAAAGGTTTGGGTTTGCTTTGGGCGAAAAGCTTGGCAACCTATCACTTCTAAAGTTCAGAGCTAAAAAACAAAAACGAATAGACGAATTAGGAGCAATTTCTTCACTTTTTTTAAATATATATAAACCTGGCAACTAAAACTGTACAAAAAGAAAACAGCTTCCAAATTCAAATGAAACTCAATCCGAAAATTTAGGACTGGCAACCACACAATCTGCTGAACTAAACAAGGCCTACATTTAAATTTAGAACACAATTTAGCGTCACCGTGGCTCAGACAAGGCCGACTTTCAGTTAGCAGTAAAACCGCCGTAAACCGTAAATGTGTCGGTGACACCCCACTCTAGCCTAAAACCCGGAACACAATGGGACTCAACTACGAGATTTAATAGCTATCAGAGGTCGCGGTTTATTATAAGGTCCATATTATGTAGGCACGATAGAATCTCAATTGAGATACTGATTTTTTGACGTGACAACGTCTTAAATTAGGTTGCGGCTGGGAGTCACTTATGAAAAAGTGTACCGCTCGGTAACGTTACGATGACGTCACCGAACGAGAGAGAGGCCCGCAGTGTTAAGGAGGTGGCGCTTCGATAGTGCGAAGCCTCTATGGTATCATGTGAGACGTCAAACGCAGACATGGACAGCTGTCACGATTGGGAGTTGACGTGACAACGTCTTAAATCAATAAATATTCTACCGAGAAAAAGACGTTGTCACGTAAAATCTTCGCCCGTAAAACCGACTTTACAGGCAACCATTTTTTTGGTGTCAGAAAAAAAATACAAGTACCGAAGGATTTAAGTTATGTTACAACTTTGATATAATATTTTCCAGTAGGTACTATCGAACCCAATTGATACACTTACCAAGATCCTCTTTACATTAAACGTTATAGTAACATCACATTTTCTGAGAGATTTTCATTACGTTTGACAGCGTTTCACGATGAGTCACAAATCAATTGATTGAACTATTCACAAGTTAAAAGGATCCATAAGCTAGACAATATCTCGGTGAATATGTATTAAAAAAAGAATGTCAAAAATATCCAGCCAAACATAAACATTCAACAAATTACCAAGAATATAGTTTTCACGTAAGCGTACGTCGTAAGTGCCATTTTACCCGAGCACCGTAACCTTAACCGATTCTAACACAGTTTTCTTTCAATTTATATTCAATGCGTTGATCGGAACGTTTACCGCGTCTACCGCTCGCCTGCCCCCGGTGTAACCCGAGCTTACTAGCTGTCTACAATAAAATGCCTAAATAGTGTTCCATTTTCAAGTCTGGATTTTCAAATTCGGAATGCATCGCGACTGCATACCAGGGTTTACGATCGGCTCTTGTTTGTTTAAGTAACTGGGTACGTACCGACTCGTATTATACTTTATCTGGCTTCTTCTTATTAACCCCCGTCGAAAAAAGATGGATGTAAGTTTGGTGTCAAGATGCGGTCTTTTCATTAGATATCTAGTCCAAATAACGTCTTACTCGTATTTTTTAAGATTTTTTTAAATTTTTATTTATTTTGGGGCTATATTTTTTAAGATATTCAACTTAAAGTGGGATTAGAAATTTGATGAGGCATTTCTAAAATGTTTGTTATATTTATATGTTTACTTTAAAAGGGTAGTTTACAAAAATAACATAAGTCGTACAAAAAAAGGATCAAATTGCGGCATAGCGGACTTAAATTCAAACAAACAATTGCACATCGGTGTCAAAGCTCGCATAGTCATCGCGCCTCGCGCGTGTTTCGAATTCAAAATGCATTTGTTTTCTTCTTTCAACCGTCACCCTTTTTAAAATGTTTGAAATTGGAATGTTATTAAGGATCGACATCGGTTTTATGATGATACAGGGTTCTTAATGTAAGCCATGCTTATTGGGTTTCAACGTAGACCAGAGACATTATGATTTAGATGAAGTAAACGGTATAAGTCATCTCATAGCCACAAGTCGGACAGATACAAAAGTCTGTCTCCATACAAAGTGCGTTCGAATAATGCACACAGATATATGTCGCAGATCTCGGAACAGTTTGCTCAAGACGTGCGTCAATGAACGATTCTGCTACTTTCTAAAGAGTCATTACCTGAAATGTCCAATTCTAAAAAGTATCTTAAATGAATTTCATTGCGAGTGTTTCATTGTAGGTAAAAAATGTATACGAGAATACGATTTTTTTTCACTTAAAAATATAATAATTGTTCTTTTCATTTATGTCGAAACTATCGCAAAATAGGCCCGGGTGCTGGTAACACACTGTAAACATTTGATTGACTGTTGTATCTGTTTTCTTGTGCCGTGTGCCGTGTGGTGCCGGGTTAGAATAGCACCTCCCCCTTTCTTCCCGTGGGTGGCGTAAGAGTCGACTCTGGGAAAGGGTTAGTTAGTGTATTGTGGGCGATGGGCAGCAACCTGTCACTGCAATATCACGTTTGACCATCTGGTTGCCCTGAAATTGCTAAACGTGGCACTGGATTTTTGAATTCATGTGCTCTGCCTACTCCTCTTGGGAATACAGGCGTGAGAATATGTATGTATGTATTTCTTGTGCCAAAGCGATGAGCACATAAACAACAGACTTATTACGCGGGCCTACAAAACTCATATAAAGTAATTTTTATCTGTTGCGAACAATGCAAGTGAACTATTAAAACTTTGTTGATGTTTGGAAACCACAGGTGTTTTTTAGTGCCGGTGGGTGAACTTTGCGAGTTCACCGTTGCCACTTTTGGATATTAACGGGCTGTGTGGATATTAAATAACCTAATAGGTTATGGGGCGATTTATGACATGCATTTGAGACAGATGCTGCGTGGAACTTCACTTACATCCCGCGGGAATTTCGCGAAGACCAAAGAATGTCGAACCCTTCGACACTGTTTGGTCTTGACAGTCTCTCTTGTCAATCTCGCTTACGACTCGAAGGCGAGTTTAACAACAACCAAAAGAAAAATCATTAATGATTAATTTAGAAGTTATCTATTATTCTTACCTGTTATATTTATTCACTATTTAGTAAAAGTAAATTACATGGAAAGTGTGGATGTATTTTGGGAAGCCTAGACGGGCGTTCCGACCCACAAATTGGTAATTTTATAGAAAAAAGTCAGTTCAAGAGTATCTAAAACCTTAGTAAATGTCATCATCATCATGGGCGTAGCCAGGGGGGGG
>BHDV01038785.1:39289-52642 GCA_005406045.1 Adoxophyes honmai | reverse complement strand
TCTTCGTCAAACCCCCCCCGAAACTAAATCCTGGCTACGCCCGTGATCATCATCATCATGTTTTCAGCCATAAGACGTCCACTGCCACTTCTATAAGTATCTGTTGGAAGCGACCTGCATTCAGCGTTTTCCGGTGACCTTTAATAAATGTGAATAAAGCAAAAGAGGTATGGATCGAAGAAAGTGGAATAAAGTAGTCTCTGCCTACCCCTTTGGAAAAGAGGTGTGACGCTATTTAAGTGTAAAACTTGAAAAATTAAGTTCTATACTCGATATTTGGCTTTACACACGTTCATAATTTTATCCGTAATACTATATCAATGTTTCTAATACCTAATAATTACTAAAAGGCCATCTATCGATTATCTATGGCCCGATAGTCGTTAGCGTATAACCGACGTTATTGCAGGTCATTAAGGCATATATTGACCAAGCCAATTACAAGATAATGGTCGCGTTGAAATATTTTCACTTAGAGGGTTTGTTCATACTGCGGTACTAAGAACTGCTAAAAACATACAATGTGGAATGAAGTCCAAGTTCAATATTATGATGTAAGTAGGTATGTCTTGGTAATTGAGTTCAACGACAAAAGAAGTGAGATCTTAGTAGCCAAGTTGAGTCAGTCCTGAAATTTATTTCTAAAAACGTTAAATTCTCCAATAAAAAGTAGAGTACCTACCCTTAAAATACTTGCAGAAAAAAATATCGAGTGGGCAAGAGGTCCTTCACTTACAGGTTAGGAAAGTAGGCACCAAGTTAATCTTGGTACAGCAATGTGAACACTGAACGGCCATTAGCCCTCCTAACATAATGCCAACAAAATACCGCGAGTAATGACTAAATTTTGTGTCGAAGCCGGTTAATGATGCCTGTGTTCCCTAAAGCGGGCAGAGCACAAAAAATCTGACATAGACAAAACCGTGGTAGGAAAAGATAGTTCAACTCACAAGTTGTGCGCGCGGCGCTTTGTGTGCGTGCGCTTGTAAATACACAGATTTAATTTGTATGGCGCTCGTCACGTCACTGCCACTGCATACAAATGAAATCTGTGTATTTACAAGCGCACGCACACAGCGCCGCGTGCACAACTGAGTTGAACTATCAGTAAAGCTAAAGACTATTTCACGCTTCACAGCCACTTTTAGCAAAAAAATAGGTTTGGAAAGAGATGGAAGAGGTAGTATAATAGCGACAGGTTGCTAGCCTGTCGCCTAAAACATACCAAAACCTATTTCGAAGAAATGGAGAAGTGTTATTCTATCCCGATACACACAGGATACATATACTTACAGAATAAGAAAGTAGGCACCAAGATAATCTAGGTACAGCAATGTGAACACTGGACGGCCATTAGCCCGAACCTAACATAATGCCAACAAAATACCGCGAGGAATGACTCCATTTTGTGTCGAAGCCGATTAATGGTCCACTCACTTATTTACGACGGTAATGGCGGAGTAGTTTGCATTCATTTTACGGAAAGTTCAAGTTGTAGTAAGTATGGGAAAATACACAATGTCATAATCTAATAGTTTTTTGGCACAATTTTGTTCTTCTGCTTTTGTACCTATATTCCCAAGGTTATATGGGGATATATAGGGTAGGCACAGCTGACGAAACGTCACATAGACAAAACCATGACTATTTCACGTTTCGTAGCCACTTTTAGAATAATTTTGGGTTTGAACGTAGATGAAGGAGGTATAATATCAAGTTAGTCTAGATACAGCAATGTGAACACTGGACGGCCATTAGCCCGAACCTAACATAATGCCAACAAAATACCGCGAGGAATGACTCCATTTTGTGTCGAAGCCGATTAATGGTCCACTCACTTATTTACGACTGCAAGGTAATGGCGGAGTAGTTTGCATTCCTTTCACGGAAAGTTTTAGGTTTATTCAAGCATGGGATGGCACAATGTCATAATCTAGTAGTTTACATTATCTACATGCAAATGCCTGTGTTCCCTAATGCGGCACACGAAACGTGACATAGACAAAACCATAATAATGACTATTTTAGGCATCGCAGCCACTTTTAACATAATTTTAGGTTTGAAAAGGAAGTGGAAGAAGTAATAGTAACAAGTTGCTAGCCTGTTGCCTAAAGCATATCTACCTAAACCTGTTTCCTTAGTTGCCCCTTACGACATCCACGGAAGAAATGGAGAGGTGTTATTCTATCCCGACAGTGGTATCGACAGTATCCTGTGTGGACAGGATACTTACAGGTTAAGAAAGTAGGCACCAAGTTAATCTAGGTACAGCAATGTGAACACTGGACGGCCATTAGCCCTCCTAACTGTAACGCCAACAAAATACCGCGAGGAATGACTCCATTTTGTGTCGAAGCCGATTAATGGTCCACTCACTTATTTACGGCTAAGGTAATGGCGGGGTAGTTTGCATTCGTTTTACGGAAAGTTTTAGGATTATTCAAACACAATGTGATAATGTAAACTATTTACATATCTACATACAAATGCATGTGTTCCTTAGGGCCGGCGCTCACTGCCGGCATGGCAGAGGACGGCACGGCAAATCGTGCCGCAGCATCCAAAAATATAACCCGTGAAATGCTTCGGCACGCTGTGGCATGCCGCGGCCTTTCTCAGATCAGTAACAAAATCCTTTGCCACGCCGTGCCATGCCGGCAGTCAGCGCCGGCCCTTAATTAGTAGAGCACACGAAAGGTTACATAGGCAAAACTAAAGACTGTTTCACGCTTCGCAGCTACAATGAGCATATTATTTTAGGTTTGAAGTCGGCAGGTGTATGACAGGTTGCTAGCATGTCGCCTAAAATATACCTTAACCTATTTCCTTAGTCGCCTCTAACGACATCCACGGAAGAAATGGAGAGGTGTTCTTCTAAATCCGACTCTACATGGAGGTTAGGTACACAACGATACAATGCTGAAACTTTAAAACAAATGAAAAGCTAACATTTTCGCAGCTCAGCTCAAACTAAGATAAAGTGGAGACCCAACGAAATAACGTTAATTAATATTTGCATTAATACATTTTAATATTCGTGATTATCCTCAAGTTTTAATTAGTGTAATTGTTTTGTTTGTTTCATCCTAGGTTTAATGTCGCATTTAATTTAAAGTTGTGAAATTCCCAGTCGTCGAGTTTGAAGCGCAAGTTGATTGCTTACTTGGAAATGGGACGTTTAATTTTCCGATAGATAAGTTTAAAATAAGCCTTCTGTATATAAATTAGGAGCTCTTTTTATTTTGCTTAAAATTAAAAAATAATGGTTTTTTAGGAGAGCTCAAGAGGTTCTTAAATTTTTGTCTAATTGTTAGAATTGATCGAAGGTTTACCTAATTAGATAAAACCGAAGGATACCAAAAACAGTAAAAAAAATACGTTTTTTTTTTATAGGAGCCCCCCTTAATTTAATAATATTAATTTGATTTTAGTATTTGATGTTAATAGAAATACATCATCTATGAAAATTTCAACTATCACGGTTCGTGACATAAGCCTGGTGACAGAAGGACAGACAGACAGACAGCGAAGTCTCAGTAATAGGGTACCCTTTGGGTACGGAACCCTAAAAAATAATTTTAAACAAAAAAACCGACTTCAAATTAGCAATATTTTAAAAGTATTCTGTTTACTGAATGTAAAATCTTGACTTCATCAACAAATTACCGAAAACGCCATACATCTCCATATAAAATTTGAAGAGTTCCCTCAATTTCTCCAAGATTCCATCATCAGATCCTGGTTTCGTGCTAATGGGAACAATTTCGAGTTATACCCTTTCGATTAAAAAAAATAATTGAAAATCGGTCCACGGGTTTTCGAGATATCGAGTAACTTATACACACACAAAAAAAAAAAAAAAAAATTAGGTCGAATTGAGAACCTCCTCCTTTTTGAAGTCGGTTAAAAAGAAACCTATAGCCATTATTTAGTAGAAGCACATTGCATTTTCCGTGTGGTGTCGGATTTAGATTAATACTTGTACATTTCTTGTCGTTAGAGGCGACTAAGGAAAATCAATGTGTCACTATTATAATCTACTAACTCAAAACCTAAAAAAAGTGGCCACGAAACGTGAAAAAGTCATGGTTTTGTCTATGTAGTGTTTCGTGTGCTCTGCCTACTCCATTTGGGAATACAGGCGTGATGTATAGGTAAGGTAAGTTCTTGCGGCGCATTCTTCTTGGCAATGATGGTCTTTCCGAAGCGTGGGTAAACTCGAAAACGACGTGTAAAACTGCTCTTAGAAGCCTATTTGCATAAATTAAGTTTTGAATTTTGAATTTTGGTACATCTAAAAGCAACGCCACACTGCTCCGTTGCGTTGTATCGTTTTATACATATAGAGAGTAACAACAGAATAGAAATAATAGAACAATGTTAATTGCTGCTTCGCGGCTGGATAAGGTGGTGCCACTGATGTCTTCAGAGTCTCTTCAGACTCTGTGGAGTGATGATCTTCGCAAGACTGGCAAGAGCTGAAGAGGATCTCCTCAGTGACAAGTCATAGGCGAAGGCTATGTCCAGCAGACGAGCATATAGGCTGATGTCGATGATGATGATGATGATGATGATGGTGGTTGTAGTAAATTCGGAACTAAATATTATTACATCATAGCGTTGCGAAATACCAAGGGTGACGCAAACTCATTAGTCGGAGTCCTTTGATCTTCAGGTACAGAAGCAGGAATTCCTCCGATTATATCCGATTCAATTATCTCGTCTAAAACGGGGACTGAAACAGCTCGCGATTAAGCAGCGGTTTTAATTAATACTGGAACAGTTTTTTCCTAAAAAATGTTAAGTCTAAGGTTACAAACAAAAGAGCAGTTTGTTTACTCGCGACCATGCGACAAGTAAACATTTTTCTAGTTCAATTTGTCAACAAATCTTGAAATCTTTCATTAGTTAATCACGCATGAAAGAATTTTACCGCACTTGCGTACGCATTAGTTAGAATCTAATCTAACTGTTAGACGAAATATCTAGTTCATTACAATATTGTAACTTAAACCATCACGTGAATTATTTCCGATGACTTCCACGGGAAAAACGATTTTCAAACACTGACCCAATAATACTTGGCACTTGCAACCTTATGGCAAAGTAAGACAGGTGACAGATGGGTGTCACCTACTGGGCGTTGAAGCGTCGAGCATTGGTGCTTTTACCTTACGTCTGAAAATAAGATTTTTGCAGATAGCAGGTATTTGCAGTAATAGAACGATATATCATACCAACTGCAAATCAAGACAATTGTGAAACTCACTGCTCAGGTTCTATGGCAACATATATAACAACAACATACAATCACGCCTGTTCTCCCAAATGGGGTAGGCAGAGCACACGAAACGTGATTAGACAAAACCATAATTATGACTATTCACGCTTCGCAGCCTCTTCTAGCATAATTTTAGGTTTGAAAACAAATAGAAAAGGTATAATAGTGATAGGTTGCTAGCCCGTCGACTAAAACATACCTACATGCCTACTTATTTCCAAAGGCGCCTCTTACATGGCACGAGTATCAAATTCCTCGACTGTAATGTATCAAATACTTAAAGATCTATAAAAATACCAACGCATCTCAAACTTCACCGCTCCCCAGGACCGTTTGAGCTCGCGCCAGATGATAGTGAAACTAAACTTCAACTAACACTTTTACTTAGATATCGGCCCTTAAACTTTACCTGTGTAACTTAGACCTAACTTTTTGATGAGCAAAAGTTTGAGAATCAGGGTTTTCTAGAATCAATGGTCTACGTATTGCTCTCAGATAGGTAGGTACTAAACTGACAAGTTTAGTGCAAATCTATTCACCTTCGCCATCTTTTCAAAATATCTTGTAAAATGTCCAACTTTATCTTTTTAGCCGTGTTGTGTCGGATTTAGACTTTTTCGAGTTTTCACTATTATAGCCAACTTAAAATCTAAAATATATTATTATGCTAGATTTGGCCAAGAAACGTGAAATAGTCTTGATTTTGTCTATGTGGCGTTTCATGTTCTCTGCCTACGCCGTCTGGAAATACAGGCGTGATGTATGTATGTAAGTATGTACTAAAATGACAAGTGCAAAATCACTTGCCATCTTTTCAAAGCTATCGTGTAAAATATCCAACCTTATCCCTTCAACCCTTACAAGAACACCTTATCAATATCACTTCAAACGGCAAACCACAACTCAAGTCGAGCGTAAAACGAAATTACAGCAGTTTGCCCTACATATTACAAGAATATGCGGCACAGAGTACGATGCGGAACGGCTAGTTCACTCGGCCGTGAAACCGCTCGCCAATTGCGCTTTGCTGCAAATGCGTTGAGCTTTGTCTGTTGAACTGGATTAAATCGTGGACACTAAGCTTTGTTTATCTGTGGAATGAAACATAAGGCGATAAAACGGATAACGGACGCTGAATGAGTCGAGTGTAGCACGAAATTTTACATACATACATACAATCACGCCTGTGGTCCCAAACGGGGTAGGCAGAGCACACAAAACGCTACATAGACAAAACGATGACCATTTCACGTTTTGTGGCCACTTCTAGCATAATATTTTTTAGGTTTTGAGGTGGCAGGTACAATAGTGACAGGTTGCTAGCCTGTCGCCTAAAGTATACCTTAACCTTAGTTAAACCTTAACCCTTAAAACCTAAGTTTAGTTTTACCGTTTAATAAAAAAAAAATGGTTGCCTGTAAAGTCGGTTTTACGGGCGAAGATTTTACGTGACAACGTCTTTTTCTCGGTAGAATATTTATTGATTTAAGACGTTGTCACGTCAACTCCCAATCGTGACAGCTGTCCATGTCTGCGTTTGACGTCTCACATGATACCATAGAGGCTTCGCACTATCGAAGCGCCACCTCCTTAACACTGCGGGCCTCTCTCTCGTTCGGTGACGTCATCGTAACGTTACCGAGCGTTACACTTTTTCATAAGTGACTCCCAGCCGCAACCTAATTTAAGACGTTGTCACGTCAAAAAATGTTTCCGCAAGTTATATTTCCGCATTAGCCATTCGGTGAAAAGGCTGAGTGGTAAAAGTTGAACCATAAGCATAATAGCCTAAACTCCGTTTATATTAAGATTATAATTTTGATGATTTGAAACCCAACACTTTTTTACACAAGACAGCGACGCAAATACTGATTGTTTTTGTATTGAAAACATAATAAACAGAAATAAGTGTTATTAAATTCCAGTTTTGCTTTTGGGTTCCAGTGAAAATTGCATTTGTCCCTTGAATTTCGTAAGTGCAAAGTTACAAATATCAAGTGTACCATCTTCAGCAACGATCTTTACATAACACCGCTCTAACATAATAGTGTCACTTCAGTATATCGGGTTTTCATAGAGGTGGTTTAATTAAAGGAAAATTTCGTAGCGACGTTCAACGGTTATTATACCTACGCTTAATAGCATGTCTTGGCATAGCAATAACAGTAAGGATGCAGACATATAGCTATTAGGGCGACACGCAAAGGGATTGGTAGTCTAATAAGTTTAGTAAGGCCATTAAAAAGTTGAAGCAATTTAGAGTTTTGTAATCATAAGAATAAGTTTGATGGCTTCATTAGTTTTGGGTTTAATTGCTGTTGTTTTAGAACAAAAATCGATCTGCATTTTTTTTTGTTCTTGTTCAGAGAATAATTTCGCAATTATGTGTTGGTAAATGTGGCACTGGATTTTTTTTTAATCGTTTTTTAATCCATTGTGCTCTGCCTACCCCTCTTGGGAATACAGGCGTGAGAATGTGTGTGTGTGTGTGTTGGCAGGAATCGTTTTAAAAGTAGAGAAAAAAAATGTGGTTTTGGGCTTAGAATTTAGAATAACACCGCTCCATCGCTTTCTTGAGTGGGTGACAAGCGAGTAAGAAAACAAGATTGGAAGTATGTTTTAGGCGTCAGGCTACCATCCTGTCACTACTATCTGAGTTAAACATACTGGAAGCTATGAAGCGTGAAATATTACCGTTTTGACTATGAAACGTTTTGTGTGCTCCGTCTACGTTGCTTGGCAATACGGGAGTGATGTATGTATGCAAAACAATAAAAGTAAAATTAAATATTGCGAAATATAAAAAAAAACTCAAGTAAAGTGAAACATATCTAAAACAATGACTTGATGACTAAATTTCAGTATTCAAAAATGTCCAAGTTAATTTGGCTACGTCTATAAATAGCCATTCTACGCTATACTTTGTACGCAGAACAATTTCCAACGTATCACGCTCACGACCAACACATCAATTGAACTTTTTAAAATTAGTTCTCCCATCACGTCTTGGTAATTTAACACTAAAATGCTAAAAGCTAATTGAATGCTAAAAATACTTTCCTTGGCACTGGGTGCGATCCGGATTGACGGCCCGCTTTGTTACTGACACCGTAGTATCCGACGCCTTGATTTTCTAAAACTAGCGGCTGAAATGTAGTGGACTATTTTGTGGACGTCCAAGCTACGTTTTAGGAAAGAGTCAGAGTCAGTTTTCGTTTGTAAAAACACAGGTGAATAAAGAAATATTGACCGTAGCACTGTGTTGCCTGTTGGCGTACAAATATAATAGGGATGATGACTGGGTAAAAAAAATGTATTTCTAATTAGTCCGTAAGTAAGATTACGGAAAATGTGAGACACATGTTTTTTTTCTTTTTTCAAATAACTAATCATCGATAAAGTTATTGATCATCAAACTTCCGGAGTGGGGGCTTGTGACGTCACGCCTAGGTAAAATTTGTACCTAGGCGTGACGTCACGCGAAACTATCAAGCGCTGTGTTGTCGCCATTTTTCGTTTGTCAAATAAAAGAAAAAATATGTATACAATATTTTTTGGTAATCCATCTGACGGACTAAATAGTTTTTTTTTAGTCATCTAGCCTATTGTTATACGATGATGAACGTTTGTATTGTGGTTAATACTCCAACAGAAAAATCTCTCTCCAGACAGGTGTTATGCAAGGTGACCAAAGTCCATAAAGATAAAAGGTTGGAAGTTGTATTTATGCAACTAAACGTCGAAATATTACAAGTAGACTTAGGACCAACTTTAGAATATTATTTTTTATGAATCCATTTTCTTGGGACTTTTTATTAGTAAATAAACTTCAGGCTTCTAAATCAAATCAAAACTTAGTATGATCAATTTCGTTTATTAGAATAGTTTAATAAAAGTTTTCGGTAGCACATTATCATTACAAGAGTTTGAAAGTTTAACTGAATCACAGTAAAAAAAATCACAACGGCAACGTTCACAGAATCGATTCGTAGGTTTACACGCTAGCCGGAAGATTGTTCTTTTATTTGACAGTTTACGGACTCTGGTGCCTACGATATATTCTCAGCGGACAGACGACTGTCCTAGCTGTAGTATACTTAAGCTTGGACACCTTGTAAGGTACAACCGTTTACTGTTTAATACTACCTACTCTGGTATGTAAAACTTTTATTTAAGGAGTCAGTTTCGATTTTAATAACGTGGACAAATTTTAACAAACTGTCTAATCATTAGACTCTAATGAAGCTCAGTAAGCAACTTCAATTACAGTAAAAACAAAACAAATTTGATGAAAATTATCTCTTTTGCTTCTTGTTTGCTTTCAGTCTGTTTTTTTTTTCGATTATGTATATTTTATGTTTGCTTGAACGTGACAAGAAAGTTTAGACTTCTACAATTTAATTTACAATTTACCTAAATGTGTATCTTCATGAAAAATGGCGTTTTTTATCAAAGTGGACTCGCTGACTACCGAATAAGCTGTGGCCTCGTTCCATCAACCGAACGTCGTATGTCGTGATGTAAAAGAGTTGATATTTATTCTGTAAATTTTGACAGTTTCAAAGTGACACTGCGCTTTTCCGAATGCATATCGTTTACAAAAAGCGCATGTCTCATGATTATTCGCAGGAGTGTAGTAAATGTGGCATTTGTCAAAAATGTCACGACAGTTGTAATGAGTTGTCAGATTTTTGCATTTTTTTATGTGACATTATTTTTACGTTGTGGATTTATTTGTGACTTAGGATAGACAAATGAGCCTGACCAGTGACGTAGCTTCATAATCATCTGCACTTTTTAACAGGTGACAAAATAATATCTCCATTTCTTTCGTGGATATCGTAAGACGCGTCTAAGGAATGAGGTATGCTTATAGTCTAATAAGGTTAGGAAATCACCTCGGAATTCAAGATACCCAGCTGGAAATTTTGTAAATATTTGCATATTGAGGCCCTAAAAGTTGTCTCAAAACCTACATATTCTAGGGTGTGAGCGACTATTAAATTTCAAGGTCAAAAGTCACAAAAATCTGTTTTTTGCGCTTCTTTTGTAAATATCTCATTTCCTATGGATTTTTGCTATTTGTGTTTCTTATTGATATTGTAGAATACGAAATTCTCTACAAATTTTGCGTCTAATTTTTTTTATACGGTGAACCGTTTTCGAGATATAGGTCGGAGAGCGCGCGGTCACAGCATCACTTAAGGCCTTGGGTACTTCGATGGCCAAAACGACACAGATATTGTAAAACTTCAAAATGCTGCAGAAGTTGATGGTCGGGGGCACGGCCGTGCCCCCACCAAGTCGAGCGCGAAGCAAGCACTGCCGTACCATCCTTTACTGGATCCATTTCGCCGCGTTTTCAGGCACCTATTTGAGCACTTCTGGATAAGACCAGAACGCTGAAATTTTTGTCATCTAGTAAGCTATAATTACATACTTAAAATCCAAAATTTCAAATCAGCAGGTCATTTAGTACCGAAGTTAAACGAAAGCAAAGTTTCGCATTTTCGACACTCACTCACTCACTCATGATTATCAAAATAGAACTAGTACCTACTTCCCATAAACTCACAAAGCTGAAATTTGGTACAGAATTAGGGATTAATGACTACATAAAGGGAAAAATATAAAAACTGGGAAAATTGAAGATCTGGAGTACCTGGTGACCCTGATTAGAAAGCACTAGAGCCCAACCAAACTACTGTCGAAATAGACATACTTCCTTTACAAAAAATATTGAACTTAGTGGGTCACCTCATTTCACGTCAAAAATCGAAAACCAACTGGTCTGGTACATAGAAAAAAATCAACTATAATTGCAAAAATCCAGGGTAGAGGGACACATCTTCTAATTTACGCCAAAAAACGAAGACAGTCAGCAGCCAACCCAAAGCCACATTGATTTAATTAATCAAATATTTATAATCATTGATCTATCGATAGTTCATCAAGTATATAATGGCGCGTTTTCGATCGGAGACCGGTCGACCCAAAGTGATGTTATGACCGCGCGCTCTCCGCCCTCTATCTCAAAATCGGTTCACCGTATAAAAAAAATAAAAAACAAAACTTGTAGAGAATTTTGTATTCTACAATATCGATAAGAAACACAAATAGCAAAAATCCATAGGAAATGAGATATTTACAAAAGAAGCACAAAAAACAGATTTTTGTGACTTTTGACCTTGAAATTTAATAGTCGCTCACACCCTAGAATATGTAGGTTTTGAGACAACTTTTAGGGCCTCAATATGCAAATATTTACAAAACTTCCAGCTGGGTATCTCGAAATTCCGAGGTTCTTACCTTAATTAACCTTACTTTATTAGGCTATTAAGACGAAACGCCAGTGCAATCTGTCACGATTCTACCTTTGGTATCCGACACAAAATACATATAATATTATGCAAAAGTGGCTCTAAATCGCAAAATAGATTGGCCTAAAAATTTAAGTTTGATAAAGGAGTAATAATAGTGATAGGTTGCTAGTCTGTCACCTAAAGTATGTCTACACCTATTTCCTTCGTCGCCTCTTACGACATCCTCATACGACGGAAGAAACGTAGATGTGTACCTAGTTCTAAACTGGATACCACACGGTACAACAAACAAGTAAACATTAGAGCAAGTCCTTAAAAATCAATCACGCAATCGACAAATGAACTTAACAAACCGAAGCCGCAATAAATCGAATTAAAAATATACAATCGAGTCCCGCGAACGAATTGTTTTATAATCGATACAAGCGTCCGATAATTACATAAAGAGAATCCACGGGTGGTTAAATAATATAGGTGGTTACTTTTAAATATTGGTTGGAAATAAATAACAAGGACACAGAGTATAAATTAAAAAGAAGAATAGGTAGTCCATCCATTCTTATTATCCGAGCCGTATTCCATCTGTAATGGACCCGTGTGTCCATTTCTTCCATGAATGTCGTTTTAGGTGATAAATGAGTTTTAGGATTAAGATATGGTCCACGCGACAGGCTAGCATTTTGTCACTATTAGTTATAATAACTCTAAACTAAAAATCTAACATTTATATCGATAAAAAATTATCATTCGTGTTCATCAAAATACATCTGCCCCAACCGTGAATTAAACTAGAAACTCAAGATCTGTAGTCAGTCTCTAGCCACTAGGCTATCCGGCCATCAAATAACTTTTAAAAAAATACTGCATTTACACAATCTGTTTTTAGCTGCGTACGTTGATGTCAATACACATTCCATGACAGTGACATACTCGGAATATTTCATTCGATTTCTGATAGTCCCCAAATCGAATAAAATCGGAACGGCGCGATTGATTGCGGTTTGATGTAACGAAATTAATTTACCGGCTGATAGTCCTTTGTTTTCAGGTGTCAATTAGTAAAGTGTTTAATAAATACTTTAGATGGATGATACGCCAGCCGAAAAAAACTCATACATACATACTTACAATATACCTACAATGTTATGCCTATGTTCCCAAATGGGGTAGGTGGAGCATACTAAACATGAATTGATAAAAACATACATACATACATAGATATTCTCACGCCTGTATTTCCAAGAGGGGTAGGCAGAGCACATGAATCCGAAAATCCAGTGCCACGTTTAGCATTTTCAGGGTTACCAGATAAAAACATGATTATAACTATTTCTCGCTTCGCAGTCACATCGAGCATAATTTCAGGATTAGAAACAGATAAAAAGGGTATCATACTGACAGGTCGCTAGCCTGTCCCCTGAAGCAACAAACGGCTAAGTACCTATTTCAAATTCCCGAGAAAAAGACTTATAATTTTACTTCCCAATAAAAAGTTCCTAGAAAGCCTTATAAAAGTGAATGAGGACATTTATTAACTTGTACTGTACTCCTTTCTTCACAATTTTATTGTCTCCAACTTGTAATTTAATAACAATAACTTGATAGCTTTTCCGTGTGATGTATTTAGAATATCCCCTCAATTTCTTCCACATCGAAAGAGGCGATTTAGTCTAATAAGGTTAGGAAATGACCTCGGAATCCGAGATACCCAGCTGGAAGTTTTGTAAATATTTGCATATTGAGGCCCT
>BHDV01038785.1:21495-36867 GCA_005406045.1 Adoxophyes honmai | reverse complement strand
CCCCTGCCCTGCCCCTGAATTTCTCTTCCCCCACCTGATCTTATATTACGTTCGTAAAAAATGTGTGCGCCCTCTTAACTCAACTTAGGCATAAAAACAAAAGACTGTATACACTCCAACAACTGGATTCCTGACCCATCATAGATCTTTTTAGGGTTCCGTACCCAAAAGATGAAAACGGGACCCTGTCACTGAGACTTCGCTGTCCGTCCGTCCGTCTATCACTAGGCTGTATCTCACGAACCGAGCTAGCTGGACTGTTGAAATTTTCACAGATTATTCATATCTTTATACTTTCAAAATTGATTTCGACTATTTTTTGTTTCAACCTGTCAAATTAAAGCGACCGTGATTACAAGCGGGTGCATACAGAAACTGCAATAAATACAGCAAGATTCGCATACGGACCCCAAAGTCAACAAACCAACTCTGCATCGCACACGTTGTTCTAATTAAATTCTACAACTCACAAAGCTGCATTTGAAAAAAAATTGCAAGCCCATTAAACAAAACGGGCAACTTGCGGGGCCTGTGAAAAATAGCCCACCCGCGGAAAGAATGTAAACATAATTAAAATTCCACAGGGGATAGAGATTTCCACCCGCCCAGACTTAGGAAGTATTTTTGTAGAAATGCACGACTTGAAATATGGATGCATTTTTCAACTTGAAAAGGAATTGCGTCCGGTTTCGCGGTTGTTTCGCGAAAAGAATCTTGGGGCTACGCTTCATCAGATTGCCAGGGCAAAAACAGTTTTATTTTTTCGGAAATGTTGGTCAGAAACAAGATTTTATTAAAAAACTTGTGTCACTGTCGCTTCTTTTCTATTATCTTTAAATACAGAAATATAAGAATCAGCAAGTCCAATTTATTGGAATTGTAACTACATACCTACGTACTATAATTACAGCTACATTTAGTGTAGTGAAAAAATAACCTTTAAATCGACTTAAGATACAAAAACACAGACTATTGTTATGAAATTTATACGAATTAGTTCCCCTGTGGTGTCAAGTTTAAAATACATACATACATACATATTCTCACGCCTGTATTCCCAAAAGGGGTAGGCAGAGCACGTAAATTCAAAAAAAAGTTTAGAATAACACTTGTAATTTCTTCCATGGATGTCGTAAGCGAGAAAAAAGGAAAATACGTTCAGATACTTTTAAGGCACCAGGCTAACAACTCGTCACTACTCTTTTTTATTTAATTTAAAACTTAAAATATGTGCTAAAAGTTATCGTCTGTCTATGAAATGATTAGTGCACTATGATTACTCCAAATGGGAATATATGAGTGATGTATGTATGTACGTACGAATAATTCCAGCGTTTAGCACTTTAGTGTGGAAAACAAACATAGAAAATTCTACGCCCGGTTCTTTTTCTAATGTCGTTTTCTACAATTGGCGCCTTATGATTTTGCTTCCGAGCATTTAACCTCCTGACGACCAGCGTCAAATTATGTGCAGTTCAAAATTGACTCTTAATGCCAATAGACAAAGTTACAAATGACTTTTATTTTATGTACTATGTATAGCACGCCAGTCGTCAGGAGGATAAATCGCACTATGTTTTTAGACGATTGTCGTCTCAGTGTGTTTAGTCACATGCAAACATAGAGGATAGAACCTATAGAGAAACAATGTTCGCAACCCCGGTCCGCAAATAGTTTGTTGATTTCAACATACTAAACGTCACCGTCACTGTCACAGAAACTTTACAGAGCCAATAACCGTAGAGAAAAAGGCACTAGTGTTACGCGCGATCTTGGACCGGCCAGTAAGAGCACAGCGATCACTTCAATTGTTTTGCGGAATAATTTCCGAACAACCAAGATGACATTAGTACCTACTCTATAGGTTCTATCCTCAATGCATGCAAACAACTCAAGATATATGCGTGTTCACTTAGCGACCACGTTTTATACGATGTGACATGTTTGGGGTTGCTGTCGCAAAATATTCCGCTCATTAAAACCCGAATAATCTGAACGCCTCGCATTCGTTAGTGGAAGAACAATAACGTTTGTTACGACGCGGGTTAATGCGGCAATTACACCTATCCCTACAAGTACATTTAATAATGGCACAAAGTCGCCATGTGGGCTTACTCGTAGCATGGCAACAAACTTTGGGATGAACTTTCCGTCATTTCCGACTATTTTCTTAACATTTTCGTAGCTACAGTCAGCGCAGTTTTAGAATGAAAGTTACAAGGCGTAGATTTATACCTGCATTATATCCTGGCATACATTTCGCTTCATTCACGTCCCTCTTTTCATTCATGCTCGGCGGTTTCAGGTAGTTCTAATGTAGTCTCTTGCCAGAATATTATCGATCTGATCTTAACATACTTGCCTTGAAAATTTTCTTAGAAAACACATCCTTGATTCATTCGTTCTCTCCACGTCTAAACCAACACAACATTCCTTCTATCCTGGTTACGATATCCTCTTACATTTATTAAGTCATGTAATAAAGACTCGTGTCAACTGTTTCGTTCAACCCAACTTTTACCCTCGCAATATGTTGTTAAGTTAAGACAAACAAGTTTAAACGTCAATCTGCACTAAACGAGGGTTACTGTAGTTAATGCTGCATTTAATGTCACTGAGCTGAATGTGGATCACTGTGACAGCTCCTAAACTCCATTTAAAAGTAGCTATAGTTATCAAGGCAGACCTACCCCTCTTGGGAATACAGGCGTGAGAATATGTATGTATGTATAATAGTTATCAAGTCCACGGACAAATAATATTAAACGCTGTGACTGTTAAAAAGTAACAAAATGAGCCAAATAAGACCAATAACACATCGGTGACACAGGTTTATACACCCAGACTTGCAGCCCGTGCGTTAAAATTTTGCATAATTTATTTTCTTCTTTTAATCATCGCCTGTTTTATAAAGTAAAATGGATTTAGTCTGTAAGTATAAACATTATGATATGGATGTAGATAAAAGGCATCAAAAGATGTACATACACATATCTGAGTAAGATTACTTCACTGTCGGTCAGTCTGCCAGTCTCTCTCTCTCTCTGCCAGGACCCTCTATGAACTATGTTCACTTTGAAGTCTAACAATGTCTACTTTGAAGTTGGCATTGGCGTTGATTTCATCGCTATGAAAAGAAATAGCTATTTATGATACATTTTCAATATAAATACAAAGACAGCTCACACGCAGTTTACGAACAGTTGCGCTAACTGAGCAGTGGAGCGCAGAGGGCGTTTAGTAGCAGCCACTATATACGTCTCGTAGGTAAAGGGTAACGGACAAGCCCGAAACATGGCGAGCTAAAATCGAAGGCGAGAGTTTTCCTTTACTTTCTCATGTTCATTCTTTATGTTCTCATGTTACTAAATACATAAAACGACACATTACCACACGCCACACTAGAGCGAACGGCGTAAAACTTCGGGTCCCAAAACATTTATTTTAATGAACCATTAAGACCCACAATGAAATCTCACCGAGCTATAAAGTCCCTTAATTAGAGCTTCTGCTTTTTAGTTGCATTCGTAATTAAATGGCTGCTATGCATTTATTGGATTTTCAATGGATTTTCAAAAGACTTATGCTCGATTTTCAGTCAATTGGTAATTTAATTCTGGGCATTACTTCCAGTAATACGACGTGCGGATTTAAATAAATGCGGTCCTGTATAATTGCTGAAAATCGATCTTCACTGCTGTGTCCAGTTTCACAGTTTCAGTACCTGAAACAAAGTAAAGTAATTATGATTTAATTAAATTTATAGCAGAATATATACCTATTATTACCTATTATTATTATTTTACCTATATTTCAGCACATAAAAACATTTGCCATATTTTTCTTTCACCCTTGGTTAGAGCGTGATTTTTATGTGTAAGATATTTTTTTTAGTACTCGTCGTATGTTACTGCTGCAATCGATCGCAATTGAAATCATATCTTTACTATAAATAAGTTCGATAGTATGATCACACTTCCTACTATTCCCTACTAACCTAACGACCGTTTGGGCGTTTGTGCACTACCATGAATTTTACGGTCCGGCTTTTTCATTGAGTTCTCGTCTCGCTTGCTCTTCCATTAAATTGTATTGGCGTGAGCGGGACGGCGCGACAGACCTTGAAAAACCGGACGGCCGGACCGGAAAATTCATGGCAGTGCACAAGCGCCCTTTAGCTCACTACACTAACCCCCATACACGATCTATCATTTCTCTATCTCTATTAACCTAAGCTATCGATAACTGGAACACTGGTACTGTCCGTAAAACATTCCATTCGATCGATAAACCGCCGAAATCCAGTTAAAAACTTCATCGAGCCCAAATTAGCGTTCGATTCTCAATCGAAACCCGTCAAACTTAGGTATAACGAAAGATAAAGCAATTTCGATCCGACCTCATAACAGCTAGTCGGACGTGGAAACTTCCAGAAGCCTGTAGCTGAAAAACAATCGAAGACGATGTTGGAATGAAGAAGGATAATGTTAAGAGGTTACAACTCTTAAGAATAAGAATATTATTTATTGCGTAAAACTGTGTGTAGGTACATTTGATGTAAAAACTTACATGACATGTATATTCTGTGTCAAGTTTTCTTGATGTAGTTTTTGCAAAGAGTGTCTACGAAACGCGTCGCGTGTACTGCAAACTTCACAAAGGAAAACAGTTGTGACACTTGTGACGCTATACGTTGTAAGCTGTTTTAGTTATAAATAATTTCAGTTATTTTTTAAACATGTCATTTTTCCTTAAATATTTTAACTTTATATTCATTAACTTCTTGACCTGTCTACTGCACTAGAGGCACTGACTGATTGAATACTACATCCTTCTTACTTCAGCCGCCGTCTGAACCGCGTGACGTGACCACGGCTTATAAAGCGCCAGCGCCGTATCAACAAAAGTGCAAAGAATGTATATCAACAAAATGTAAAGTATCTACTCACTTTTTAATTCAATATGGCAGCTATTGCCCTGCTTTGATGGGATTAAACATTAATGTTTTTTAGAGTCTAGTCATAGATATCTGTTATAGAAAAGTGCAAAATATAGGTACATTGTATTGTACATATATTCGATGAATCGTGTTCGATGAAATGAAATGTTCGTCGAAATTTCAAGGACAACCTTAACATGACTACTACAAGTATTTAGAGGTTGCATTTTCTATAAAAACAAAAACCTGGCAAGAGCGTGTCGGTTCTGTAGCTAGCTAAATTTATTAAATAGAACTAGCCTTTACGTATAAATACGCTATGAAGCTCTTATTATGTTATGTTATATTATATCCTATTGGTGATTCGTGTATTTTTTTTATATTATTTTCTAATTTCTCAAATTTAACTACCTAACTGTATTCACTATAACTGTATTCATAAACTATAAACGTAAAACTATCAAATCATATGAAATAGAGTAATTGCGGAAAATTACAATCACTTAAGACCTTTTGCAAACGACCGCGACACATGCAAAGAATTTCGCAATGCGCCCACAAAAACACCTAAGGAGCTACAAAAAAGCCATATTTATGACATCTAATACCACTGTCGTGCCACATAGCAGTTGGGACTGCACATTTTTACGAGGCTCGGGACTGCGATATTTTATATTATTTTAATGCACTTCGTCGGTACACTCCATTTTTGTTAACTTCTTCATTTTCGCTGGGGTTGATGACCTATGGCTTTATATTTTACTAGCTTTCCGCCCGCGGCTTCGCCCGTGTGGAATTCGGTTATATTGCAGTAAAGCGAACATCATTTTTTTCCGGGATAAAAAGTACCCTATTATTTAATACGGACTTCTAACTTTACATCTACAAAATTTCAAAGCAATCGGTTCAGTAGTTACGGCGTGAAAGCGGAACAAACAAACAAAGAAACTCACTTTCCGATTTATAATATTAGTAAGGATTTTTTGAGTTTAAACCACAACAGATGGGTACAAAAGTCAATCTCCGTATAAACTGTGCTTGAGCAACGCATACATAGACACTTCTCACAGACATGATATCTCGGAACGGTTGAGACCAGTCCAAGCGCGGTTGCCGTCCGTTTGGGACGCGCGTTCATGAAATATTCTGGAACTCTTAAGAGGACAGGAGTCGCACCACCTCTCCATACAAACGTAGTCCCCTGTTTTCTCTGTGAATAATGACGTTAGAGCAAACATTTTTTTTTTCATTATATTTGTATCAGTTGTGGCTATGCCCCTATGATTTGCTTTTTTCGATTTTATAAATAAGAAAAAAATTTAAAAATTAAAAATTTACAAAATCGAAAAAAGCAAATCAAAGCCACAACAGATACAAATATAATGTAATTTTTTTTTTGCTCTAATGTCATTATTTACGGAGAAAACGGGGACTACGTTTGTATGGAGAAGTGGTGCGAATCCTATCCTCTTAAAGAGTCACTACTAGAACAAACAAATTTTAAGATGCACTTTAAATTAAGTTCCTTGCGTGTCTTTTGCACTGACGGTAAAAAATGTTTACGAGAATACGAATTTATTTCACTTCCAATGCCGAAATCATCGCAAGATATTTTCCATGACAAATTTGTAATATAATACATACATACATACATACATACCGTCACGCCTTTTTCCCACAGGGGTAGGCCTCTACGTCTCTACCACTTTGTTCCACTTGCTACGATCCTGACATAATTATGTACCTCTTTTGCTTCATCCACGTTCATTAGTTTCTTCATAATGACATTAAAATAAAAAACATTCTACTTATTCCTATTTTATATTCCTATTGCTCCTGTTTGATTATCAACAAATAAATAGAGCAACTAAACGCAAGTGCCACTACAACACAACGATAGTTTTATGTGCATATGCATACGCCATAATTGGCATACATACATACATACATATTCTCACGCCTGTATTCCCAAGAGGGGTAGGCAGAGCACATGAATTCAAAAATCCAGTGCCACGTTTAGCAATTTCAGGGTAACCAGATGGTTAAACGTGATATTGCAGTGACAGGTTGCTAGCCCATCGCCCACAATACACTAACCCTTTCCCAGAGTCGACTCTTACGACACCCACGGGAAGAAAGGGGGAGGTGCTATTCTAACCCGACACCACACGGGGCTTATAATTGGCATCCTTAGAGTATTAAAAGTTAAGTAGGTACAAACACTTGGTTAACTTGTGTACCTATTTGTTTTGCGCCCAAACCCAACAAACTTAAAAATAAATGGGGCTAGCTATCTAATTTAATTTACCAGCGAGCTACCTTACGATGGAATTTACCTAGTTACAAAAAGTAGATGATTCGTCATCGTTCTTTGTGTTGGCGAGCAACTAGCTACTCGTAAATAAGTAATTATTTGAGTTATTAAAATGCGAGAATACCTACTGTTTAAAAAAACAACAAATATTTTACTGGCACTCTTATAGCACAGCTTGCATATTTGCAGGCAAAATAAATGCCTACCTTTTTATGACAAAAACGGAACATTCAAGCGGTTAACGTAATGAAGTTGATGCTTTTATGGAATTTCAACGCCTAGTACGCAATTTGAGGAATTTTATTACTATGTAGCAGAAATTATTCGCGTTATTCGGGTTATGCCAATAATTTATAGAGTTAACACGAACGCATATCAGCTTTTATATTATTATTATTTTATACATAGGAGGATGTCGCTTACACCAGAGTTATAACTGCAGTTGTGTATTACTGGTTTTATTTATTTATATCAATTTTTCTTTGTATGCTTCTAAAGTACCTATTATAATGATTTGAAATCAGACAATGATTTGATTTCTAGCTCAGTGATAAAACTGCCCACTATTGCACATGAACATGCAATTAACAACGTGATAAATAGTAACTTTGTTACGGGCGAAAACTGTATTACGAATGTTGATGACAATTTTCCATAATCAAAGCCACCAAATAGATTTTTAGATAATCATGGATCCATTATGCAAGGCATAATTATACTAGTTATTTCCTAGATAGTATATTTCGTGATGAAGATACATTATATTATTATCACTTGACAAGTAGGATTACGATTACAGTGAAATAAAATAGATATACTCACGTCTTTATATCAAAACAGATCAATTTGTGACCCGATCACCAGAGATTGAGAACTGAGAAGAAAGGTCTCTTGTGACAGAAATGTGAGAATGTGACATTCTTAGTCGTTCCAAGCGTCTTCTCTTTTTCACTTTTCAAATAACCTATCATATGCCCCCTTCTACAATGTAAGGTACCTGGGTCGAATATGGCCACGTTAAGGTTTGACACTAAATATAAAGCACTTGTATAATACTGGAAGTGACGAATGCCTATTTATTCGATAATGTGTTTATTTAGGTAATAAATGGCAGGCATAAAAATATCTAGAATATAATAGATCAGGGTTGGGAATTCATTTTTTGAAAGTTGGGAAAATGGCCATATTTCCGACAGTGTATGTGAATATGGCCAGGTGATGGGCCATATTAACCGTATGAATTGATCATAGAAGTAATTTCTATACGTAAGGGGTAAGTCCTTTGTACACATACATAACCACACGCTTGTATTCCTAAACGGGTTAGACAGATCACAGAAAACTTTACATAGACTAATCAATGACTATTAAGACCTTTTGGGGCCACTTTCAAGTTTGGGCGTAAGGCTGGATATAAATGGTACAATACTAACAGGTTGCTAGCCCATCGACTACAATATAGCTTAACCCATTTCCTCAGTAACCTCTGGTGATATTCACAGACGAAATGGAGAGGTGTAATTCTAAACCTCAGACCACACGTGACTTAGTGCGATACATTAAATTAATTAATTACATAAAATGGACAAAAAGAACAAAAAAAAATTTTTTTTTAACTAGTAATTAGTAACCTAGTTCCTCAGGTCTATTTTGGTATGTATTGTGGAGTTATATAATATTCTGTAAGGAGAAAGAAAGAAATAAAATTGAGAAAGACTGAAAACAAATATCTATATGATTAATATGGCCAGCTGCTGCTGAAACTCAAAAACCAATAAGATTAATATGGCCACATAGTGGCCATATTTGCAGTTGTACTCACATTTTACTCAAAAGTTAAAAAACAAAAAAATAGAAAAGTAAGCTTGAAAAAAAACATACCCATATAATTTGCGATTAGTAATGACAAAAATAGACTACATAGTTTTAGCTAAAAGTCAACAGAAACCAAAAAAACATTAAAACTTATGTGTGAATATTTGCATCCGTGACACGTGGTTTCTATCAACTGCCATTGCAGAAACATCGTTGCCGCAGGGAAGATGGTGGCGACACCTGAGCATTACTCACACTTAGACGTAACAGTGCATATAAACAAAGTTGTAGATCTCGCTATAGTTATGGCTGTGTAGGGGTATGGCCATATTTTTCGGCTGGCCATATTCGACCCAGGTACCTTATACTAAACAGTTTACTATCTAAACATTACAAAATGTACTAAATCAAATACTCCATCTTATTTTATAGTTCCTTGTCAGAGCAGATATCTAATCTCCAATCTATACTGACATCAACCAATCAAATAAAACAATGTAATACACCGTCGTGTATGGAATATAGCTTTCCACAGTCCACAATAATACTTTGTTCGTAGATTACATACTGGTATCATGTTTGATTATAACTTAAAACAGAGCGTACAATGAAACATTTGTAAGCTTAGTTACCCTTGCAAAACACAAATAGACATCCAACGATTTAAATCCCTAAAGCAGCTTGCACCGAATATTCAATTTGCAATGCGTACAGAGCTCATAGAATCGAATTAAATACAGTGTGTAGCCAGACATGACACTAACACCACTAGGGAACGCTAACTGCATGATTATAAACTTATTTGGTTGGCTGTATCCATTTTGTAGCTTTTGAGGCGGATGCGATATATTTTCAGGCATTTTTTCCATGCTTTTTATGTACTGATGTTATGCAGTTTGATTACTTGATAACGGGTTACTTGAATGCATTTCTCTAAAATAAAAAATGGGTGTTACTAGTTAAAAGTAGTTTTTACTTCGACATTGCTAAAAATCGTCTAGATTTGCGTACACGAACAAATAAGCAAAACGAAGTCTAACACATCAATAACGATACACCATAAAAAATAACCACTCTCAAAGTGATACGACGAATATAAGCTGCAATATTGCTTTAGAAATATCCACACAAACTCCAAGAAAGAATCAGGCAAAAATATGGAATCGCTCACTCAAGTACTGGCATCGATATACAATCGTCCATGTAGACGTTCAACAAATAGCGCAAATATACCGCGGCAAATTTATCTTAACCGGTGAGAAAAACTGGAACTACATTGACTTTAATACTAGCTTGAAGCAGAATGTGCGATACTAGCGCCACCGTTACTGACTTGTATAAGATTGCAGCACTATAATACCGACAAATCGTAACACCGCCTCCGATCAATGGGGTCGGTTATTCAAATAGGGCAACCCAATTTCGAAGCGTGTATGCCTTGGAACTTCAGAGGTTAACAGAATCTAGATGGAAAATCTAGGTATGCGCGGAAAAGCGTGGAATCTCTTGGCATGATTTGCAGAATTTTTATTATAGAATTGTTTGTGCACATTTGACTTACATGGACTAAAAAAAAACATGTGGGCCATTTAAAACTGTTGAGACTATGAGATTTTATAGCCAACTCATTGCTCTAGTTTTCATTCATTTGGTGACTGAAGCTTTAAAAAATCTCAGTTAAAATATCCGTCTCGACGATCGTATTTTTAAACGAGTCAAAGAGTAGGCCATCACTTAAATGATCCGAGACTGGGAGACAATGTATCAATTTATGACTAGTCAACTGTTTAATAAAGCAACGTTAAATTGCTAACGCAGTCGAACGAAAATGAACCTAGAATTCTCAGGATAAGCATCAATGAAGGTGCCAAGATAAGTTGGTAGTTATAACACTGAAAAACTGTCAAGACAGAAGGACGGAAGAGATTTGGACTCGGTCCAAAAAAGAAAAAGGCAGACGAAATTCATAGTAAAGATAACTTCTGGTGTAGTAAAAAAGAAAATATGATGACACGACACGTGTTTGTCTTAAAAACGACAAATATAGGAGCAGTATTTCATATTATTGATGATTTAGTGAAGACCGTGCGGTTTGATATAGTTTTAAATGGATTTAACTTATAATAATGAGCGGAGGAATTATTTGCTTTGAATGTTGGCATGATACATTCTAAATCATTTAAAGAGTCTTTAGAGAAACGTTTTAAAATGCTTGGAAATATTACAGACAGCACTTTTGATTCAAAGGAACCATTGAATCACGGTGAGTCAAGAGGTATTGACGGCATCGGAAAGGCATTTGAGATTCGGAAATGCTTTCGGCATTAATGTGCTTACGGATATACGTAATACTAAACCGAAGTCTGGCAAGATAAAATAAATGTCAGATATCTTGTTCGGCAACATAAAACTATATTTAAACGTTCATCATGCCTGTGTTCCCAAATGGAGTAGGTCGAGCACATGTACCGTTACATAGGCAAAATTACACGTTTCTATTACACGTTCCGCGGTCTCATTTAGAATATTTTTATGTTTTGAATCATACAAAAGAGGTATAATAATGTCAGGTAACACATGAACGTAATTGCACACTTGCATTCTCAATTTTTTCTGATAATACATAACATTTCTCATTATAAATCAATCCTGAAGTGAATTTAATCTGATTTACGCACAATAATGCAAACTTGTTGAACATATCCTACTGAGTCAGAATATCCCATAAAAAACAGTAAAGAAAAAATAAACGGGGAACAAATTTACACAGTACAGTACGAATCATTACTAACCAGACGGTTTAGTAACGAATAGTTTGATTTAATTAATTACCTATCACGCGTAATTATTGCAAATAATTTACGTGAACTTATCACTTGGCCGTCAGCCAAGTCGGTCTAAGTATTATTAATTGCCACTGGTTCAGTTTAAAGGTGCAAGTTCGCGCATATAATGAGCTATCTAGGTTTTACTTTAACCTTTACGAAAAAAAACATCTCACGCTCGGCGTGATGTTGCTCCGCCGTCAGTAGTAATGTTGATCCACAGGCTAACAATCTGTCACTATTATGCTACCTCTTTCATCTGTTTTTAACCTAAAATAATTCTAGAAGTGGCTGTAAAGCGTGAAATAGTCATACTCATCGTTATGTTTATTTCACGTTTCGTGTGCTCTGCCTACCCCATTTGGGAACATAGGCATGATTATATGATTATATTATGTTTCATATAGTTTGTGATAGCCACGTTATTTGCCTACAATATTAACAGATAAGCTAACTACTTAAGATAAGGAAACTAAATTATGCTAAAAAAGGCAACGAATTGTGAAATTGGTCACGGTTTATTACCCCCTTATGACAGAAGTTGACAATCGAATAAACAGAGAAATGGACGAGTAATTTCAACGCTTTTTAATAATTGGAGTATAATTGTAAAGCTCTTTGAATTTACTGATTTAAGTAAATAAGATTCTACACTTGTAGATGATCAAATTCAACTTTTAAATGTGCGTAAAAATACTGTAACCAACCCATTTGGGAATTTAAGCATAATATTACGGCATTGAATGTCCCATATTGCAAAAATCTCATTGTCACCCAATTAGATAGGGACTTTTACATCTCTGGTTGATCTTTCGGTCTTGGCTTCAGCTTTAGTGACAAGTACTCAGTCCTTATGTATATTTAGTCCAAGATGTTGCGCGATAGCAACTTCTGTTTTATAGATAACTAGCTGTGACCGCGACTTCGTCCGCGTGGAATACTGATTTTGGGCATTACCTTTTTTTCGCAATAAAAGGTAGCCTATGTCCTTACTCAAGGTCTAAAGATTGTCTGTGCCAAATTTCATCAAAATCGGTTGAGAGGTTTAAGTGGGAAAGCGTAACAGACAGACAGAGTTACTTTTGCATTTATAATATTAAGTAGGGATGCTAACCCTTCGTCGTTTGACCTTCAATTCTACTTCCTCAGTTCATCATTTTTCAACCTTATTTTAGCACTCTTTAGTAGCTCTTTAATTCCATCCAGAATGTAATTCCTCCCTTTCAAGACGCAGTTAAATACACCGCAATAATAAAGCCCCACAAAAGATACCTCTCATTCAAGACTCAGAATCCCAGATTACGTGTTTTAATCTGCAAATCTGATTAAGTGGGATAAGGCAAGTGATTTTGACGACGCTCGGGGGATTTACATACAGAGCTGCGAGTGGCGCGAACTTACCTCCGCGCTTCTATGGATTCAGTATCTCAGTTTTGGTTATACTTCACTATCATCACTACATAGTATAACCTCGCTTCTCTCTGTCTGTCTCTATGTATACCTCTATGCCTACCCCATTACATTAAACACAGACAGGGTACATATATACAGGTTGGCAGGAAATTGACAATAAATATTTTAATCAGTGGTCGAGTAAGTCTTAAACGCGATCGAAAAATACGCGTCTGAAAATTCGGAAAACAAAAAAGTTGTGAACCAGTGTCAGTTGCGCCAAGCAGTCGCGTCTAACCCCAGCCCAAAACAAGTTAAAGGTAAGAGTTTAAGTTTATCTCCGTATATAGTACAGGATCCCGCCATACAAAGACCTTCACCGAGCTATTGGCTATTGTACCTGCCACCTTGAAACCAAAAATATATGCTAGAAGTGGCCACGAAACGTGAAATAGTCATCGTTTTGTCTATGTAGCGTTTTGTGTGCTCTGCCTACCCCTATTGGGAATACAGGCGTGATGTTACGTATGTAATATATCAAAGAATATATTGCATATGGGTTGCCTAGCAAATTTCAGTCCAGGATAAAAAAAAACTATTTGGTTTGGTTAATGGATAAATTGTATACCAATCGAAAGTAAGCAGCCCGTAGTAGGTATATGCAAAAGTTATGTTACCTATTTTTTTCCTGTAGCTGTAGCAGATCGGTGCAAATTACTAATATCGATTTACCTGTTCATACCTGGCAACTGGCAACCCAAGATTTGTGACAGGAAAAAAATAGGCAACCTCACTTTTTCATATACTATTGGCTGCATACTTATGGTTAAAGAACTTTATTTCTCAAAAGAAATTATTACATTTCACTTGATGAGAATATACTAACCTTATTGCTAAATACATATTTACTGAGTGAGCACCTTGATACATCCATTTAATAACAACACAATTGAACATTTTACTACGACTTAATAATAAATTAATTTGTGGGTAGATTGTCATAACACAAACGGTATGTGTATCCACAATGAGCAAATATTTCACATTTTGTTTGCCCCTCTATCAGAGCTACATTAAAATAATTCAAGTTACGGTACAAATCGAAAGGAACCCGTTATTAAGCGCAAATCACAAACCGAAATTGTTACTAAGCGCAAATTAAATAAAAGAAAGGGTAGGCCAACTGCATGTTATAATTTTTTTGTCTATTACCCAGCATCTAGTCCCAGGGCCGATACTTTCGATTGGTATAAATTTATCCATTAACCAAACTGGTGAAATATAGATTTTTTTTTTATTCCTGGACTGAAATTTGCTAGGCAACCCAAATATATTCTTTGATGTATCAAATTACAAAAAAAAATGTGTTTGATCCATTAACCAGCTCGGTGAAGGTCGTTGTATGGCGGGATCTTAGGCTAATATGTTTCATCTCACTATTTCTTAGCTTACACAATTGCTAACCTCTATTAAAAGTTGATCAGAGTTCTGCAGTTGTAAGAAACAAGCGAATAAGAATTAGCATAATAAAAACGTAATTTTAAAAATAAACGGGTAAAAGGTTCCATATAAAATGGACACTTCTAAAACAAGACCCAAATTGCGAAAGGTTTCCATTAGCCTTCAGGGCCTCTTAGCACGAACAATAAAATAAATTTACAATTACTCAATTAGACTCAGCACAATTCGAAACAAGAGATTTTAAAATCCCATTGCTAAGATTCTATCACATTCACTGTACCGTTCCACGACTCCATTTGTTTAAGCACAGGTTAAAACACTCTGTAAAATTTTACTTATAATTTTTAGGTTACTTAACAAGTATGAGAAACTATTATGTTAAAAAAATACAACAATAACAGATATAAAAACTTTAATTAAAAACAAATCATAGTTGCCACTTCTTATTTTAATGTTTATTATTTTAGGACTTGATTTAATACATATAAATACTTGTTTGTCAGCCCCGTTAAAATAACATAAAAGAAAACAACAGTAAATATAAAAAAAAACCGGCCAAGTGCGAGTCGGACTCACGCACTGAGGGTTCCGTACAAACCGATTACAACGCCATCTAGTGACAGATT
>BHDV01038785.1:0-21171 GCA_005406045.1 Adoxophyes honmai | reverse complement strand
ACGGACAGACGGACAGACAGACAGACAGACATGACGAATCTATAAGGGTTCCGTTTTTTGCCATTTGGCTACGGAACCCTAAAAATGGCCTAAGCACTCTTTTCGTGACAAGTTCTGTACGGACACACCCCTTACTTTTACTCGCAACTATCAAGTCGATAGTTCTCTTGACTCAACGCCTGCTTCAGCTCAGCAGTTTGTCTCAATTTTCACAGGTTTCGTGATGAAACAAAAGCGCAGAGAAAGTTTTAAGCCACGCGGCAAGCTGGCGAGGCTGCAAAGCCATTAATGAAAGAGGATTATCTGGAAGGTTTGTCTTAGAAAACTCGTAAACCAGTAGCTTTAGTTTATGTTGCTCTAACGTAACCATGGTAACTCTACAGTTAGGTACAGTCACGAATCGGGATTGTTGAGCCACTTACCACTGTTCGCAATTTAGACGTGTTATCAATGACCGATGTGACAGACTAGATGTCAGATATTGGATTAGTATTACACGACCAAGTTACAAACATAGGTAAGTGGCCCAACAATCCCTGTTCGCGATGGTACGCTCTGCCGTCGCGACCTCCTGAAAGGTCTCCGGTAGTAGGCTGGCACTTGCCGCGGGTAGCGCACACTAATTTTTTTTTTTTTTAATACCCTAAAGACTCTCATACTTAATAAATAATAAACAAAAACACACCTGTCCGATTTCGATGAAATATGGTTTGGAGACACTTTTAGTTCCTTGGCTAAAATAGGCTTACTTTCATCTTTCAAAACGCAGTCTTGGACAAAAATTGTCCAGTTTAGTTGAGCTCTCGGTATCGCAGCCGCTTATACAAAACAGGGAACAGTTTACTAATCAATCGCGTCACGTATTCGTAAAATACTAAAGGCTCACACCATATCAAGTTACCTTGTCGCCAATGTGTGCCGTCGGAACATCCATTACCGTTGTCTGGTCAACGGCAGAGCCATTCACTTTGCGCCATTAGAACTATTAGAAGAATGTATGGCGAAGAAATGTTTGACATTTTCACTACAGAGTACAGGGTTGTTGTTGGTTATTATCGAAGCTTGTTCTAGATTGTGGAGGCTTTGACGTCGTCATTTGCAAGTGGTAAAATGAAACTGGTAAGTAGTATTTAGGTGAAATCCGCTTAAATGTCAAACTGTTAAATTTAAATTATAATGAATGAAAGAAAATATACATTAATTTACAGGTCTTTTGTACCCCAACTTGTATTCCCTGACATGAGACAATTTCACAAAAATGTCTAGTGTAGCGTTGGGTTTACAATAACACCTCTCCAATTCTTCCGTGGGTATCTGGCCATTGGTTATATCGAAGTCTCGTTTCGTGAGCTATGCCTACCCCATTTAGGAAAACATAAGTGATTATGTATGTAGCTATTTTGTTGCAAATAAAACCAAAAACATTTGAACACTATCTATTGAAACAACTGTATTAATTAATCCAATGTTAAACCGATCGTTTGACAGAATTTAGAGGAATTGCCATCGAAAATTCCAATTCCCCGGTGCATCGTACACGGAGCTAATTCGGACAGGCGTGTACCAGGCGAACATACATCGGCAGGGTTGTGAGCTAATGCATCATGGTGCTAACGCTCCCGGGAGATCTCCTCTGCAGTATGATCTCCTAGTACTTCGAAGAGTGATCGATAGGGGAAAACTGTTTTTAGAGTTCTGTAGCTTTAAAAAAAAACCCTGAAAAGAATGGTTCTTTGTCCGTCTATCTGTCCGTCGAGATGTAACATTAAAATTGGTAATAGTACTACATACAAAACGTCCGTCAAAAGTTTTAAAGACAGCCGTGTCAAAATCAAAACACACACAGTCTCAGTCAGTATTATGTACTCACATAATCAAGCCTGTTTTTCCGAACGGGGTAAACAGAGTTTGAATGTCTTCTATATCCGGCATATTATCGAAGTCACGATGGTTTAAAGCAAGAAATAGACATTCAGTTTCAAAAGTAAAGAGCGAATTCGTACAAGCGAACTGCGATCGCTTCCTACACGAGCGACTAAGTACCCTTTGTGGGCGAGCGATAGCATAACCGCAAGCGATTAGTCTAGTACCCTTAATCTTCATTGCAGTATCGGTACCGCACTTTGCAGTGCCAATATTGAGGATCCGCAAGACCTGAGAAGCTATTAAAGTGTGAAAGCAATACTTTGATAAATGTATGGAAATATTACCTGTTCATTTTAATGAAGTAAGCTTTTGTTCAATATTCAAAACATATAGAAATTTGACTTAATTTACTAAGTCTTGTACTGTCTGGTAATTAGTCACATTTGAACGAAGCTATTTGGACTTTTACTTGCATATAGAATTATCTACATAAACATCAAAAAAGCGTAAGCATAATGGAAGTAGTTCTAAATTCAAACAAAACCCAGAACCCACATACGACTGGCGATTACGTTATTTCAATTTTAACAGAGTATTGCATGCCCACTTAAACTTTGCCTTTATTTTCGTCACTTACAATAAAGATGGTATTTTTTAAATTGCACAGCGGACTCACAAAGGCAACGGGCAATAAGAGAAGCCTGAAACTTGGTCTGTGGTGTGGTTTTTTCGAGCGGGAATCCAACGATTAAATTCCTTCTGATATTAAAGGCGACCTATTAAAAATTCGTTCGTAGTTTACTCTCTGCTGGTAACGGTTAGACGTTAATTAAAATTGTAATGATCCAACTTTTAGAGTCTATTTTCTAGGAACTAAGCTCCAAGACAAACTAAAAATATTATATCTGTCTGTATCTATTTAGGACTGTAATAAAGATGCACTGACCTTTACTGTGTAAAACAAAAGTATATTCAATCAAAGTTAAAACCACAGATAAAATAAATCTATAAAAACATTAAGGTGCATAAAAAAGTGTGCAATCTTGCATAATATCTCTCACTTTTATTATATTACACTACTACGTACATTTATACACCTAATCTGTTGCTCCAAATGGAGTGGCAGAGCGGTCGAATAGCTACTCCATTGACAAATTGGAGAAGACTAGAATGTGTTTGTAAGTTGATTTTAATGTTCCGAAGGTAAGGCATTATGTACAGTCAAGGAAATTGATTACTGTGGCACTTCGTACCTTTTCACAAGAAATGTCACTGTGACATACCATACTTTCTACTAATCACAGCAATATGAAACTCACTATGAAAAGATTCAAAGTGGCACAGGTACCAATTTCCTTGACTGTATGTTATGGTATAGCATAGTAATGACATGGACATGTACGAGTAAATCATTTCCCAACGTGAGCAACAGACGTGCTACAAAACTAAACTCGTAAAGTCATTATACATCTTGAGATACTTTAATATCCTCAAGATTTCACTGGAAATAGAGACACGTCTTTACTATTATATTGTCAGTGAAATGTTGCTAGCGCTGAAAACCTTTTTTCTTGGAGCTCAACGCGAAATTAAGCTGTTTGTCAAGAACACCTTTTCTCATATGCACTTGAAGCTTCCTCTTAGATTTAATGAAGAAGTAGGCTTCGGGCGCAAGTCATAAGATTTAAATTGATTTGTATTTATTGTGGGCTAGAGTTGAAAGACCTTACTTTCCCAGGCATCTAACATGGCAAGTTTTTGGGTGGAAGGGGTAAGTTTGTGCAGCGCTTTTCCCATGGAAGAGATGGATATTCAGGGAACTGTAGTGGCCTAGTAGTTTAACTAATGGTTTTTCCAGCTGAGTGTTGCAAAGTTTTGTGAAATCAAATTCCGGTGGCAATTTTTTTTTTAATTTATTTAAGCGCTTGAATAACTACACATTGTGTTGTCTGGTTTAAAACAACACTTCTCCATTAACTATTAAGGACGAGATTATTGTGTTATGCTAGAGAATAACATAACATAACACATTGAGCTCTCACCTAGTTATTTTATATCCACAAATAAAACGTATACCGTGTGGTGCCGGGTTAGAATAGCACCTCCCCTTTTCTTCCCGTGGGTGTCGTAAGAGTCGACTCTGGGAAAGGGTTAGTGTATTGTGGGCGATGGGCTAGCAACCTGTCACTGCAATATCACGTGTAATTATCTGGTTACCCTGAAATTGCTAAACGTGGCACTGGTTTTTTTTTTTTTTTAATTCATGTGCTCTGCCTACCCCTCTTGGGAATACAGGCGTGAGGATATGTATGTATGTATGTATGTAAAAAAAACGTTGAGCCGCCGCATTACAAAACGGCGCTATTATGCAAAGCGTAATGTAGAACGACGGATTGAACAATCCCTCTGCGACACCTATATTTTGGGAGACTATAATATATAGCAATTTCAGCAGGGTAACCAGATGGTTAAACGTGATATCGCAGTGACAGGTTGCTAGCCCATCGCCCACAATACACTAACCCTTTTCCCAGAGTCGACTCTTACAACATCCACGGGAAGAAAGGGGGAGGTGCTATTCTAAACGTGGCACTGGATTTTTGAATTCAGTGCTCTGCCTGCCCCTCTTGGGAATACAGGCGTGAGAATATGTATGTATGTATGTATTAGTCTTAGATAATCGCCATTGGTGCATTTACTTCTATCCGCTTGTAACTTGCCCCTTGCTCTTTCCCTCACGTCTTCCGGCGTACCTTTATCAAACATTTTAATGGTACCTCGCTTTTGTCACGCCCGCGACAAATTCGCAAACATGCGATATAAGGCGCGCTGTCAATAGACCACGCGATACGTGATCTCATCACGTTCCCAAACGGTTTTTAGGCGGTTTTATTGCTTTTATTATTTTTCATGGCGATGCAGGCACCTACCGCTGCAAAGGTACTACCAGACTCATGAATCCAAAACGGGCAAAAGAGCATCTTGCGGGCTATCTGCTTGAAAAATATTTTTTATTTTTATTTTGAGGGCCCATTAGAACTTAAGGAAGTTAATTTTTTAACCGAGTCCGAAAAGGTGAATGTCAATCGTTGGAATTATCCCTACTTCTTTGAATGGCTGGATAGTTTCCGCTAGCTCTTTGTTGAACTTTTTTTTATCAAGAGCTTCTCATGAAAAAGGCACCGAAGTCGCCAGATACTTTATAATTACTTATTACGCCCAATGAAATGAAATATAGCGATAGGTCACGTCTTAAAATGAATTTAGTTCGACATGTTTTGGGATAGTTCGTAACCCTTCCATCTAGGAGCAACGTGGACTGCGAAAGCCATTGCACGTCGCCGCTTCGTTTGCGTATGTGTCTGTGACGAAACATGCCGAACTAAACTCGATTCAAAACCTGAGTTATCCGTATATTTCATTTTTATGAGTGATTCTCATGGTCTATCGTTCAAAATCAATGACACTCGTTTGAAAATAGATTTGACGGAATTTCTAAGTCATCAAATATTTAATACTGCTGATATTAATAGCCTAATAAATTAAGGTTAATTAAGGTAAGAACCTCGGAATCCGAGATACCCAGCTGGAAGTTTTGTAAATATTTGCATATTGAGGCCCTAAAAGTTGTCTCAAAACCTACATATTCTAGGGTGTGAGCGACTATTAAATTTCAAGGTCAAAAGTCACAAAAATCTGTTTTTTGCGCTTCTTTTGTAAATATCTCATTTCCTATGGATTTTTGCTATTTGTGTTTCTTATCAATATTGTAGAATACAAAATTCTCTACAAGTTCTGTTTTTTATTTTTTTTATACGGTGAACCGATTTCGAGATAGAGGGCGGAGAGCGCGCGGTCATAACATCACTTTGGGTCGACCGGTCTCCGATCGAAAACGCGCCATTATATACTTGATGAACTATCGATAGATCAATGATTATAAATATTTGATTAGTTAAATCAATGTGGCTTTGGGTTGGCTGCTGACTGTCTTCGTTTTTTGGCGTAAATTAGAAGATGTGTCCCTCTACCCTGGATTTTTGCAATTATAGTTGATTTTTTTCTATGTACCAGACCAGCAGGTTTTCGATTTTTGACGTAAAATGAGGTGACCCACTAAGTTCAATATTTTTTGTAAAGGAGGAATGTCGATTTCGACAGTAGTTTGGTTGGGCTCTAGTGCTTTCTAATCAGGGTCACCAGGTACTCCAGATCTTCAATTATCTCAATTTTTATATTTTTCCCTTTATGTAGTCATTAATCCCTAATTCTGTACCAAATTTCAGCTTTGTGAGTTTATGGGAAGTAGGTACTAGTTCTATTTTGATGATCATGAGTGAGTGAGTGAGTGTCGAAAATGCGAAACTTTGCTTTCGTTTAACTTCGGTACTAAATGACCTGCTGATTTGAAATTTTGTATTTTAAGTATGTAATTATAGCTTACTAGATGACAAAAATTTCAGCGTTCTGGTCTTATCCAGAAGTGCTCAAATAGGTGCCTGAAAACGCAGCGAAATGGATCCAGTAAAGGATGGAACGGCAGTGCTTGCTTCGCGCTCGACTTGGTGGGGGCACGGCCGTGCCCCCGACCATCAACTTCTGCAGCATTTTGAAGTTTTACAATATCTGTGTCGTTTTGGCCATCGAAGTACCCAAGGCCTTAAGTGATGCTGTGACCGCGCGCTCTCCGACCTATATCTCGAAAACGGTTCACCGTATAAAAAAAATAAAAAACAGATCTTGTAGAGAATTTTGTATTCTACAATATTGATAAGAAACACAAACAGCAAAAATCCATAGGAAATGAGATATTTACAAAAGAAGCGCAAAAAACAGATTTTTGTGACTTTTGACCTTGAAATTTAATAGTCGCTCACACCTTAGAATATGTAGGTTTTGAGACAACTTTTAGGGCCTCAATATGCAAATATTTACAAAACTTCCAGCTGGGTATCTCGGATTCCGAGGTCATTTCCTAACCTTATTAGACTATAAGTAGAAAAGGCACATTGTAATAAAATTTTGCCTACCAATACAAATATAGCGTGATGACCGCAAACCAGCATTGAATAAAATTTATTTCAGCAATACAACCCCATTATGCCATGTCCTATTGTATGCAACTCATATTGGCAGCGAAAAGTTCAGCCAGTCGCCTGTTGATCACGAGCTTCGATGCGTAAAATTACCTCGCGAACTATTGTGAGAAGACTTCAAGCATTATTAACGTTTCGAATGACATTACAGGACAATATTGCGCGGCGTTTTTACGGCACATTAAATTTTACCCAGTCTAGACTGAGGACAAATATTGCTTTAAATTAAATGGGTGCAAGAGGTTGACTCTGACGTGACCTTTCTTAAAGATTAATCTGGACGTTTGTCGGACGTAAGTGTAGCTCAAAAATAGAATAAGATGATATACTCGTAGATGCCCTAATTGTAATTTCAAGACCTGTATCGTTTACGAGATTAAGTTAAAAACGTGAAAGATGAACAATACGTAAAGGGGAGAAACCAACACAAATGATTTAAACAAAGTTTATGGTAAATTTAGATACAAACGTCACGCCTGTACTCCTAAATGCGGTAAGCAAAACGCAGGAACATGTTTGCTGTGTGGTGTCAGGTTTATAACAATTCAAAATTCACGACATCCACGGTAGAAATGGAGAGGTGTTATTCTGAACCGACGCCAAACGGCAAAAGCCTGTCCATACCTATGTCACATTTTTAGCTAATGTCATCACAACTTTGGGTATTTCATGGATAAAAAGGTACAACAGTGACCGGTTGCTAGACTGTTGCCTAAAGCATAGCTAAATCTAACCCTTCAACGATATTAAACTACCTCTATATTAAAAATAAACCTTTAAAAAAGCAGTCTTCCTTCCTTGTAATTTATAACAGTTTAAGAGATCAAAGAAGGGCAGTATCCTGACATTAGCCCACATCAATTTTCATTTGCTGAACGGGTTACGTAAAGGTTCCGAGTTCACAACGGGGGTGGGTTTCGTTTACCGAAACAATCGAGTCGATACAACAGCTATCTGAAGCTCATTCGAGTTTCACTCGACTGTTTATCTTTGGTCGACCGGTTAGTTGGTAATTGTGGCATTTTGTTGCAGTGTATATCATCAAAGTCAGGATTTAGGTATTCATACCAATATCATTTTTACTCTAGAATAGAACTAAATACCTACTCGTTTTTACTAATTTAAGAGGACTTTAAACTATAATGCTTCTACTGAGGTAACGCGGCTTGGTTTGTGTACTCGGCAGCAAAATTACCCATATTTTTTTATTTCATGCACGTTATAAAAGCTTTAACTATATCTAGATGTATGTAAGAAGATTTACTAAAGAGATTTATAAGGGGAGTGTGGATGAGTATGTTAGGAGAGGAAGACTTAGATTAGACGGACGTCCATGACCAAATTGGTTACATTTTAGAAACAGGTCAGGTCAAGAGTACACCACACCTACGAGCATGTAAGAAAAGATTAATTAATGTAGTTTAAGCAAAAGAGGTATGTCAAATTGTTGCAAGACAAGTGGAACAAAGTGGTCTCTGCCTACCGGTGCGTTTCTTCCTTAAGTACTTCTTTATATCTGACTTTTCACATTATTAAAAAATATACATTTCCTTTTTATAAACGCTCTAAAACAATGCAGGCTTTTTCCTTGCAAGCGCGAACAAAGACACAGTTATACATTTAGTACTTAAAATGCATACGGTGTTTCCAAAGTTCGCTCAGTCAACAGATTTTCATTGAAATCACAAACGGATTGCTCCACAATTCTATCAACATCAAAAACTTCAACTCCTCCCACCTCGATAGCAGAACCCTTCTCTGAATCGGATCCCAAGCCCTTCGTAAATAAGAACATAACCGAGTTTAGCATTCGGGAATTATGATAAACAGTTTGCAGTGCAAGGTTGGCATAGATTGATTGCTCGATGCCCCGCTTCATTGCATATTTATTGGGACGCTTAGCTCCGCAGTCGCGGGAATCTATTACAGTGTAGCAACGAGCCACAGATCTACAGAACACACCTTTTGTTGTGTAGCTTCTGATTTAGAATTAGAACTCTCTATTGCTTCCACTGACAACTGACTAAGTTGAAGTTATGCTTCAGGCTATTACGTTGGCAACCTGTCACTAACCTACCTTTTAAATATGATTTCGTGTTTAAAACTGTGATAAAAGCCGCCCAAGGCTTGAAAATAGTCGTGGTTTTGTCTATGATGTTCGTGTATGTTATTTATGTTTTTAATATCTTCCGTATGACTCAGTTTCATTGATCGATAGATCGATAGAGACCTCATGCGTGTGGAAGACATATGTACATATTCCGCTTGCGATGCGCTCAAGCATGCCATACGACTATATCGTCCTTCAATCAGATTCGTCCAATCAGGCTATTTTGCAATACAATAACGTGTGAGCGACACGACCATAGACAGACTTGTTGTGCGAAACAGTGAGGGACTCGTGCTCGTGGTAGATATCCAGCGCGGTAGACGGACCACAGAAAGGATTTCGATGGACCCCTTTAAGAATTCACAAGAAGAGCAGTCATGAGGGAAGAATGACGGCGACTGGTGAAGCGGGACACCAACTCATAACGACCGCGACCACTCTACCAAGAGTGCTACGACTGTGAAGAAGAAGAATGCGACAGTTCAGCGGTTTAGTTCAGCGCTTGCATTTTCGTGTTTCATCGCAAAGTGTAAAATAACCGGTGCAATTATCGTCACATCACATGAGACATTTTACTTAAGACCTCTGAGTAGAAAACTGGGAGCGCACCTGCAATCTGTCTCATTGCTATGTCTACTGCCTTCTTACCTTTCCGTACGTTGTCCTTGTGTACCTTTCGAAGAGTGCTACAAAACTAGATGTCTCCCCAAAGTACGAGCAAAGAACTTCTGTCAAACATAGCAGGGCTGTGACGATATTGGATTGTGTAAATTGAAGTCGAAGCGACTGCTCATCCCGCTGGCGTGTCTCGGCTGAGAATCCAGCAAAGTGAAATATTGACTTAGTGCACTTTGGCACATTGGGGTTGGATGTACGTGCCGTAACTCACTGTTTGCTGCGACTGTCAGTCACTCAGGAGACAAAATTAATGAAAAAGAGAATGTAGAAAGTAGTGATGACTCTTCACATAAAAACTGAGTCTGTTAAAAATATTTTTCAGCAACCAACAGTAATGTTTTTCTCTGGTTTTGGTGAATCCGATATTTCCGAGAAAAGTATCAGGTTTGCATCAATTCGAGTATCAAAATTCACGAAGCTGCAATCAACTGATCGTCGGAGTTTCGAGGAAGACATTTTTGATTGCAGCATTCATATCAACAACGATTTCTTACATTTCACTAGCGCTTGACCACAATATCGCCCGATGGAAAAATTAAGGTCAAAGTTAGAGCAAGTATTTAAAAAATATTTTTTACATAAATATAATTATGTACACGGGTCGATCAACTATTTTATGTCCCTGGTTGCCATGGTTACGTCTCCTGACTAACCGAGTAAAATCGTGATTTTCTAGAATATAATCCGCTATAAGTTAAGATTTTTTTTACAGTTGTACGCATTTCTTTATGGCGCATCTCCTGAGCATAAAACGGGACCTAAATTACAACCTTCTTCTAAGCAACTCTATCACAGTTGTCCCCTGACTTACGGGACAGAATAACAACACAAAATAGTTGATTGGCCCACTGTACACTAGTATAAATAAAATACAAATGAATCAGTAAAAGAGAGAACAAAATAAGGTGTACCCTTTGGGCAGGAATCTAAAAAATTAGACCTCTCGTCCTTTGCCTATTTTTCGTAAATATTGATGAAGGAAAAAAGTAATGTAACTTACGATAAACATTTTACGAACTGGTCACGCACCCAATATACGGCTTCCGAATGTAGCAGGATAAAAATATTTGGCCGACCCTCTCTCCCGGAGTATATTTAAAATGTTTATTCTGCCGTCGGTACGAATTCGTTGATCACACAAGTCATATAGCTGTTATATGGGGAGGATAGAGATACGGTACAAGTACAATCAGCATCGAACATAGTGAAAGACTTTCTGACATTGCGATTTTTGTTCTGATAAAAGTAGTTCTTGTTTAATAAGAACATGGAAAATAGAATGAATGGAGCACTTCACTCAGTTGTGAGTCGTCAGGACATTTCTAAGGATGCTCGTCTGGCTATTCATAACGGTGTGCTAGTGCCTACTTTGATGTATGGTAGCGAGAGTTGGGTGTGGCAGAAGAGACACGAAAGTAGATTGAATGCGGTTGAGATGCGTTCTTTGCGAAGCATGAGTGGTATCAAACTTACTGATAGGGTGCGTAATAGCGTGATTAGAGAGAAGTGTGGTCTGAAAGAGAGTGTTGTAACAAGGGTAGAGAAAGGTATGCTGCGTTGGTTTGGGCATGTGGAGAGAATGGATGAAGCAAGGGTATGTAAGCAAATTTACAAGGGAAGTGTGTTGGGGCAAGTCGGTTCGAAGAACGTATATCGACCAGATCGGCGATGTGCTAAAGGGAGGCCAAATTAAGAGTACCCGAAACCGTCGAGCGTGTATGACGAGAGTGATAAATGTTAGTGAAGCGAAAGAAGTATGTCAAAATAGAAGCGAATGGCGCTCTGTTGTCTGCCTACCCCGCAGGGAATAAGGCGTGACGGTTATGTATGTTATGTATGTATGTATGGAAAATATGTAAGAGCTCATACCACCGGGGTTCTACACTACATACCAGTACACAACATTACATTGTTTGAAGTTTAGAAGACGCCGAAATCCCTGTTAATGTCCTTCATACAAATTACAAACAGCGGTAAATATAATTTAAAATCTACTTGTTGCATCTTGATAAAATTAAAATTGGATTAATAGGAAGCCAATATCTATCAAACACAAAAAGAACCATCGAAAAATACAGCCGAATTGAGAACCTCCTTTTGTGGAGTCGGTTAAAAAATGGGTGCGACAGAAGTAGTGCTCACTTTAACTCTGATGACGGCAATGGGCGAGTCAAACGGTTATCTACATTGAAAACCATTGGTAATTCACACATTTTTCCAACAACTCCTTCCAACTGTACCCGGGACCTCATAACTCAACGGTTTGTGATTCGTCGTGTGCATTTCCAGGGAATTAATATTGGGGAGGGCGCGTGATTCGAATATCATATGAGTAACCTTTAAATCCTCGGGGGTAGCCGGTAATTTCATGCATGGAGATACCCGGCGTGCGAGGAATTAGAACTTCATCCATTAAAGTGAAGAAAAGCTGTTAAGTAAGTTGTAATACTGAATTTAACATATACTCATGCGTTTTATTGTTGCGCTGTGTTAAGTAAGTACTACCGTTAGTTTAGACTGTTGATCGTATGGAGTCACTTATGCCTGTGTAAGTGTCGGGGTTACAATACACTCCGTCATTTCTTCTTTGGATGACGTAAGAGGCGACTAAGGAAATAGGTTAAGGTATGCTTTAGGCGACAGGCTAGCAACCTGTCACTATTGTACCTCTTTCATCAATGTTTCACCCTAAAACTATGATAGTGATCAAATAGTAGTGTCCGACCGAAGCTTCGGCTTCGGCTTCGGCTTCGGCCACCTTCGGCCAAAAAATCGACCTTCGGCCAAACCTTCGGCTTCGGCCAAAATTTGGCCGAAGCTTTGGCCGAAGCCGAAGGTTTGCAAATCGTGATTTGAAATTGAACAAACGATGCCAGAGCGAGACGGATAGTGCGCAGCGCTTAGCAGGGCAGCATTTCGCCGGCCCGATCGCATTACTTGCAGTTAATTATATAAATTACTGACAACACATGACATAACAACATAGTCACACTTGATTTAGGAACGAAAACTGCGCATAATTTCATGCCGTTTTTTTACTATTAGCAAATTCTCGTATTTCTTAAGAACAACATGGGGTCAACACACCTTCGGCTTCGGCTTCGGCTTCGGCCGAAGGTTTTGATGAAAGCCGATTAATCGGCTTCGGCTTCGGCTTCGGCCAAAATTGTACCTTCGGTCGGACACTATCAAATAGTAACGGTATTGACAATGTAACGGTGCGTGTGCTCTGCCTACCTCATTTGGGAATACTTGTATGATGTATTCATACGTAAACGCACGCCCCATTCTCAGCGGGGTAGGCAGAGATTACAGAACGCCACACGCTCCTATACTGGTGTAATTCTCTCGCTTCACTCACATTCATCACTCGCCAAACACACTACGGTTTCGGGTACTTCTAACTTGACCTCTTTTCGAGAACATCCCCGATGACATGATATATGATGTATGTATGAAGTTAGTGTATGTGTGTAAAAATAAATGGACACATTCTCCATCTTTAGTGATCGTGCCCAGACGTTAACTACTTACTTGGTCTCATTTTTTTAGTCAAATGAGACGTCTTTCTCCAATCCGGTTTAGGTTTTTGATTAAAAAGCTGCCTCCTTCATCTGCGAGAGACTACTTAAGCTTTGGCACACTATTTGCTATTAATTTGCATATTATAAGAACCTATTGAAGTCTCGATGGAAAAATGAATTATTTCAATGCGTCCCTTAACACTTTCTAATTTACAGACGCTTGAATAAAACGTTTCAAGAATACTAGGTTTTTGCTAGTTTGGCTATGATCATTTAATTTATCTAACTTACCTTTGTTATGGGCGTGTTTTCTTCGTATCTCACTATTTCTTTTAACCTTAAGTTTTTGTACAGTATTTTGCTGACATGTAGCATCATTATTCGCATTAAACGCATTCTTACTTAGTTGACAAATAATTCCGCTTGCGATCGGACACAGCTGAGCATTTTCAATATTTACTTATAGAAGAATGGATGAATCAATGATATGTAAGCAAATTTACAAGGGAAGTGTGTTAGGGCAAGGCGGTCGAGGGCGCTCTCGAAAAACGTATATCGACCAGATCGGCGATGTACTAAATAAAGCCCAAATTAGGAGTACCCCAAACCGTCGAGCGTGTATGACGAGAGTGATGAATGTGAGTGAAGCGAGAGAAGTATGTCAGAATAGATGCGAATGGCGCTCCGTTGTCTCTGCCTACCCCGCAGGGAATAAGGCGTGACGGTTATGTAGGTATGTATGTAAAAATAAAATGGACCTACTCACGTTTTCATATCGAGATTAGCTTAACATGTTTCGGGCAAATTCGTGACCCATCATCTGGAGCAACGCGCCACGGCAAGGACTGCGCGTCTATCCGCTGCTATGGCGCGTAGCTCCAGAAATAATAGCTCGTAGGTCAGGAATTTGCCCAACACATGACGTGAAATAGTCATCATTTTGTCTATGCAGCGTTTCGTGCACTCTGCCTGCTCCATTTGGGAACACAGGCGTGTATGTATGTATGTATGTAAATTTTACAGCAAAAGCTTAAAATTTTAGTGAAAAGTCCCGCTCCCACTGCCCAACAAGCCCGGCACGAAATTCACTTGCACGCCACTGATGAGTTGAAAATTACGTCGAGTCTGCTATATAATGAACAGTTTAAAATTTCCCTTCAATTTAATATTTCGCTCTGGGGTGTTTCTCGCACAATTTACTCCCGAGGTGATTACCAACTTTGCCAACGTCCTGAAAATTCAGTAATCGAACCAATTGACTTGCTGGCTTCAAAGTAAACAATTAATTAAATAGATAACATCGTTATTTAGAAGTTGTGGCTTTCGGGCGATTCTGTTGTATCACTATTTGTTGGATAAGTTGATTGGATGGAGGTACATTTTGTGGCGTATAAATAAAATAAATGGTCAATTCATTTGTCTTTCCCAGCGAACTTTATGCGTATGGGTGGAAGCATAACGTCTAAACTACGTATAGATGCTCAACAATATGGCCACATGATCAGCACAATTGATGCGCATGGCACGCTTATAAATTATGGCCCCATGACCAGTATAATCCATACGCTGGGAACGCATTAAAATATGGCCCCATGATCAGCACAGTTGATGCGCATGGCACACATTAAAATATAATGCCATGATCAGCACAATCTGCACAATGTATGATTTGTATGCGCATGGTACGTATTATAGCGGCATGATCAACACAATTAAAGAGCAACGAATCACGAACATTAGTACTCAAGTTTTGTATCGTATTGTATTGTATTGTATGACTATTTATTGTACATAAAACTATTACAAAAAAACAAGATACAGGATAACAGCTTAAATGTACAACGGCGAACTTATCCCCGAGGGGATCTCTGCCAATTTTGTATGTAAATATGTCCGCAAGTCTGTACCTATTTCTCTATAATGTTCAACCCATAGTACAGACTTTGCCTACTTTGGGACTCGGTCAATTGATGCGATTGTCCCAAATAATTTCAAAACAAAAACTTTCACAAAGTATCCTTTGTATTCGTTACCCAGTGAAACCCTTTGCATCAACTGCCGCGTAACACAAACCGTCACGATGTCTGCCCAACGATACTTCACAAGTTAAGGAATTAACGAGCGAATAATTTTATCTACGGCGAAATTTAGCCGGAGTTGCCGGCGTCCAGGAACTTTCGCATCTGATACGCATATTAAAGTGGGACTCGAAGTGGGTCTGTCTGCTTTCGCGGATAAAAACTCTGTAACTTCATTTTAGATACAAGCTTTCCTTGTCGGCTGTACTTTTTGCCAACTGAACTTCATTGTCATCCAACGCAGATTATACAACAACAACAACAACATACAATCACGCCTGTATTCCCAAACGGTGTAGGCAGAGCACACAAAACGCTACATAGACAAAAGGATGACTATTTCACGTTTTGTAGCCACTTATAGCATAATATTTTTTAGGTTTTGAGGTGGCAGGTACAATAATGACAGGTTGCTAGCCTGTCGCCTAAAATATACCTTAACCTATGTCCTTAGTCGCCTCTTACGACATCCACGGAAGAAATGGAGAGGTGTTATTCTAAATCCGACACCACACGGACAACGCAGATTATGTGCACCAAATCTCAAGTCAATCACCAATTGTTGAAGAGTTTCCTGCATCGGAGATAGGCGTTGTGATATGCATGCTTTTCTTACACGTAATCACGGATATCATCAGTCAGGAGGATATAAAAAATATCGTATGATATACGAGTTACGCGACACTCTTAAAGCGTACATGAACAAAAGTAACTTTTTTTATAAGCCTGTTAAATTAACAGGCTTATAAAAAAAACAGACATTAACAGTGTTAATGTATCTCACTGCTGGGTAAAGGCGTCTCTTTTAACCTCCACAAATTTCTGTCTCGCTTGGTAGTGGCCAGTCCTCCGCGTACATGTCCAAGTCGTACCGCCATCTTCTCGGCCTGCCTCTACGTCGCTGGCCGATTTCTGGCACCCACCACGAGACCGTGTGCGCCCATCTCTGTGTGTACAAGAGGCAGACGTGTCCCGCCCAGACCCATTTTAGCTTGGCAGTCGTCTCCCCAACATCAATAATGCGTGTCCTTGAGCGCGGCGTGGTGTTCACATAATGGATTTTTAGATACAGGACAGAAGTTGAGGTTTTTCGGTTTTTCCCAAAGAAAATTGATACTCAAATAAATAAATTCTCAAGTAGAAATCGGAGCAACCCGTAAGTAGGACTCTCAGCCCCGCATTTAATAAGCCTTACCAAATTCTCTCGGAGCGTTCGGGTATCAAGAACCGGTGTTTTAAAGTAAGTACGCACTCGACTCGGAGATTTCCCTTTTGTATGAAATTTTCAATGATTCCTTTGATGCTGACCCGCGAAGATACTTGTGAATGTCGGGTTTCATTTATTTGTGACTGACTTTATTGTGGATCTCGTGGTATGTACAGAACTCAATTTGTGGACATTACTTTCTAAGTTATTTTACGTGTGGTGTCGAATTTAGAATAACACCCTTCTATTTCTTGCGTAGATGTCGTAAGAGACGACTAAGGAAATAGGGTAAGGTATATTTTAGGTGATAGGCTAGCAATTAGTCATTATTACACCTGCCAACTCAAAACCTAAAAAATATGCTAGAAGTGGCCACGAAACGTTAAATAGTCATGGCTTTGTCTATGTAGCGATTTGTGTGATCTGCTCAAGGTACAGAAACATGTTGGCGAATAAATCAAAATCAAGCGTAAGCAACAAAATCGTTCGCAATAAGCGATTCCTCCTCATTTAGACACGTACCTACAATAAAAATAAACAAAGTACATTAAGAAGAATACTTACTAACTTTCGTCACTTTACTCGTAGTTCTTACAACTCAGATTAGAAAAAAGTGACCTAATATTTTAACGCGAGTTGTAACTCGCGTCAAATTCAGCAAAACAGTAAAATGGAAGCAAATCACGGAACACAATCCGACAAATCTGTTTAATTTACGCAACAACACAAATTGTTAAAAGTTGGGTACAATCGGGGCATCGCAATCACTTCGGTGTAAATAAGTTGTTTCTGCTATATCGCAAATCGCAAACGTCACCGGGCAAACATTAAAATCACTCCGTTACTCTTTATTACCGTTGCTGTGTGTACCAAGTCACGAGATACAGCGTCTCAAAAACAGTTACCATTATTTTATACTAGCTTACGATGTAATTTATCGTAGATGTCGTAAAAGGCGACTAAGGGAATAGATTTAGATAGGCTTTAGGCGACAAGATAGCAACCTGTCACTTTTATACCTCTTGCACTAACAATCTAAAATTATGCTAAAAGTAGCAAAGAATCGAGAAATAGTAATGATTTTGTGTATGGCACGTTACATGTGCTCTGCCTACCTCATTTGGGTAAACTGTAGTGATTATATTTATGTATAAACGTCTTTCAGAGAAATGTGGTATTAGCATGAACTAAAGTTAACTACTAACTTCTTTGGTTCGACTCCAGGGTTTTATTATAATTTAAATAAAGTACCAATGCCAATGTTTGTAAACGCAATTATTTTAAATAGTGACTGCGATAGTGGCTGTGTCGGGTTTAGATTAACTCCTAGAAATACTCCGTAAAATTACTAAAATGTGCGCTAAAACAAAAATACTCCGAAAAGAGAATATGTCCAAAAAGGAATGTGCCGAAAAGGGATTTGTAGGGACAATGTGGAAAAGACTCCAATACTCAGATCTCTCTCCAGGCAGATGTTATGCCTATCGTCCCATAGATTAAATCTGCCAACCGCTTGAAACCAGTCCCGCACACCACAAAGCGACACAAAATGTATTTCACGAACACCAAGTCCGTAATAAAGCATAAATTAGAATTGATATTGTCGTAAAGTTGTTTACGGCGAGGGTACGTGCGTGCCTATTGAATATTAATATTCGAGAAAGTTTTCTTTTCAAACGATGTGATAACTTCGAGCCGACTTGAATGTTTTGCCGTCTTTTATGCGTTTATGCGCTTCGTGGATGCTATTCTTTCAGGTTCCATGGCTTTTACGGCAATGACAAATTGTCGTCTTTTAGTAGTGCAGGGTTAATTCTTCATCATCATCATCATTTCAGCCGTAAGACGTCCACTGTTGAACATTATGCCTCAATTATAGACTTCCATGAGTACCTGTTGGAAGCGACCTGCATCCAGCGTTTTCCGGCGACCTTTAGTAGTCTGTCCATCTTGTAGTCGACGTCCTACGCTACGCTTGCTGGTCTGTGGTCTCCACTCGAGTACTTTTCGACCACATCGGGCATCTCCTCTTCGTACAATGCCTGCTCATTGCGACTTCAACTTGCTAATCCTATATCGATGCGTTCGAAAGTGCCTAGACATGGGTTACCTTTCAAATTTAAAGCTATCATGATTTCAAGTGAGCTCGACAATTATAGCACCACTGAAAGTAATCGAAAAGAGTGAAGCAAACAATGAAAAATGGGATCAAAAGAGCAACTTTTCCAATCATTTACGTACCCATCATTAGCGGGTATTCGTCATAAACTTCCCTAGTAAGACAGAGGTCATCAGGAATAACTTTAAACTTTGATCATCGCTTTTCATTCTTCACAGACATCTGATAATTGGTGTTCCAGAAAACTTGAACAGTTACGAGCGGCTGCCTCCGGTTTATTGCAGAGGAAAAGCGTTAAATGCATTGGTTTTTGATTGATCGCTTAAGATATTGGAAGTTGGAAATCTAGATTCGAATGTAATTTGTTTTGGAAATTGAGGACGACAAAGATTTGGAAGAATTTGCTTCCGTTATCTGTATTCCTGGACATATTACCTAGGCCTGTTAAATAAATAAAATTAAATAAAGTTAGTTAGTTAGTAAATAAGCTATCCATGAATCAGTGAGTTACTCATCCCACTTCATCCTTCACTTCACTTCAGGTGGGATAGTGGTCAATGGTTGGAGTTTGTGCATAAAAAATTACAAGATCATCTACACACTCATGAATGTAGTAGTTACTAAATATGGTATCTTATTTACTTATATACTTATTTATTTATTTACCGGGACTCTTTTTCTTTCCTGTTTTTGGGCTTTGTGGGATTCAAGGCAATATAGTGATAAAAAAGATAGTATCAAAACTGTACTAAATACAAATGTGTAACGATGTACGGAATGATAATCTCATAGCAAAGCCTGATCCGACCCATATCTGCGCGAACAATTATTTAAATTAATTGAAACATGGAACTAAAGATAATTAACAACTGTATGACAGTGATAGATGTCCTAAGATAATGTGGAAAGTCACGCTATAATGAAATTACCTTTTGATTTTGCTAATTAATGCAAATCCTAAGAAATTTTGCTATGAACTATGTCGGCAAAGAACTGTAATGAATTTATAACTGTCACTGTCTTACCTCTTTTTCGAGGGTAGTTCCCATTATCCTACCTATCCCACCTAAATTTATATATAATTTTAGGTGGGATAGGTTGGATAATGGGAACTACGCTTTTTCGACGACATTCACGGAAAAAACGGAGAGGTGTAATTATAAACCCGAAACAGTTGATTTATCATACTTAAAACCTAAAACTATGCAAAAAGTGGCTAAGGAACAGAGGAACGTGAAATAGTCACAGATGTGTCTATGCTCTGCCTACCCCTTATGGGAATACAGGCGTGAGAATATGTATGTATGTATGTATGTGTCTATGTGGCGTTACGAGTAATCTGCCTTCCTGTGTAAAGTATGAAAAATCGTTTCTTACGTTTCAAATACAAATGAAACTGTTACTCAAAAAACAATTTTCAAATCACAGTCCAGCTTTACCGCTTACATAAAGTAACTGGCATGAACTTTTTCCACATCGTTACGGCCTTCATTCTGCCAGTCAGCCAAAATGTCGCGCCAGCATGCCAACATTTCACAAAAACCTGCAAATTCTTTTAAAAGTCCGTACCTTTCGTGAATTATGAGCCGTGAAGGGCGACCAAGTTTTTCTATCTTTATACTCCCCTTGAGGCTGAGACCACAGTGTAATGCACGCAAATCATCCACAAACATTGCACCAAATTTTTACCGCTGTAGAGATCCGTAAGTCTAAAGTCACCGACCGGTGTAGCCCACCTGAATAGCAAGTTAAAATGGCAATGGCCACATTCCACGAAGTGCAGATTGCCGATGGGGTCGAAAAGTGCTGGACACCAGGGATCAGCAAGCGCAGCGTATTTCAGATTTATACGCAGCGTTTTATACGCGCGTATACGCTCGGTTTTGGTATACGCGCTTACACGCATGCTACATTAAACCGAACACGTTATAAAGATTGCCGGAAGACACTGGATGCAGGTCGCTTCCAACAGGTACTTATTGAAGTCGAAAGGGGAGGCCTAAGCTTAAGGAGCCTGATGCTGAAGGATGATGAAAGCTGTCCTATATCTTCTGTCCAGAGCTAGGAAGTAGATCAAATCGATTAAACTGATTAAAAAACTAGGTGTAATTGCAACGAAATGTCTTTCAAATAGATTATATTTGATTTGTACAAAACCTATGAGCCGCAGTGGGATTCCGCTCTCTCGGTGCGTATTTTCAAAGGCGATCAGTTACTCTCCGAGCACTATGGCAAAATGTAGGTTACGGACACTCGTAACGACATCAATATTAATACAGCAACTTGAGATCGGTTCCTGAGGGACGCCGTTATTATGTTCCGACATGTCCCTGATGAGTACGGGTTAGTAACATGTTGGATATAAACGGACGTTAACATTTGAGGGGAGATGGAAAAATGTTTTTGGTTAAGGTAATACTTTTGCCGTGTGATGTAGGGTTTAGAATAACTGAGATGTATGCAGCTTGGAGGCGAATGAAACAACCGACTTAG